>JASAOE010001086.1:0-11000 GCA_029964075.1 Patiria pectinifera
AAATATTTTGTTTTGCAGAAAGTAAAAATAAAAATGGCAAATCCGTTGTTGTATACAGATCGGCGCATGCGCAATGCAAAAACATTAATAATAATATTTTGCGACATTGTCGTTGAACATTATTTGTTTTAATTCATTGGTTATTGTTTCGGCAAACATGGAAAGCGATTAAAAAAATCAGCAACACGATGCTCGTGTATCTTTGTATGTTGTGATTGTTGTGTTTATTCGGGATAAAGAAGGAAGCCACTGAATGAGGTGTAGTGATAGGGGGAACCACTATACGCCCTACCGTACATCGTGAGATACATCGTATCTCCACGTTGCAGAACCACCACCGCGCTCCCAGACACCTGCTCATTGTGACTTGAATCAGTGCTACCGCCACCGACAACCGCGTCGCCGTTCTTCCGGAGATGAACCCACAGGCCGCTGCTGGAAGAAGATTTGCACACAGAAAACATGAACACGTAGGTGCCCGGCACACCACACGTGAACGTGCCTGTCCCGAGATCGAAGCTGGTACCCGGCAGAAGCGTCTCGGTCGCCTGGAAGGGCAAACGGGTGTCGTAACTCGAAGAGGTATCCGAGCTGCTCGTCCTCACCACGGTGAATGCTACCCGCTGGTTGGAGTCGTCTGGTGCCTCCCCTGGCTCACCCTTTTGACCTTTGACACCAGTTTCCCCCGTTGGCCCTACAACACCTGGGACTCCTCTTGGACCGATTTTTCCGGGCTGGCCTATGCCTTCGTCCCCTTGAGGCCCAGCTGCTCCACGCTCACCCATAGGTCCAATCGATCCAATATCACCCTTTTGACCTGGCTCGCCCTTTGACCCTGGCTGACCTAATGACCCCGGAAGACCTGGTATGCCGGGAATTGCAGCAGGCCCCTGGCAGCACATCGGACACGCCTGAGACGCAGGACCATGACCGTCCGAGGCAACCGGCCCAGTAACGGAAGCTCGGAGGTTGACGGAGTTACCCAGAAGGAGGGCGATTGAAAGAACGGTTGCCACGCAGATCTTCATTCTGTACGTAAACAAAGCATGAAACTAAACCAAATCAGGTGAGATTTTTTTTTCTCAATAAAATAGTTTTTAAAAAAGGGAAGAGTAGTGAAAAATATTGAGGTTTGATAAACAGGAGAACTAGTCTAAAATTCATGACAATCCGCCGTCAGATTTAAAACCCAAAAACATGAGATTGGAGGAATCATTGTTCGAAGAATGTTTTCTTTGTTATATAACAGTGGCGTATGAGGGGTCAAGGGGCTAACATTTATGAGAAGCCTAGTTTATAAAACCGGTTGTCATGGCAACCCATCGAATCGATTTTGTTTTTATTTCGCCTGCCAATAAAATTTAAGAAAGGTCACCAAAATGCATTCCGATAGGGCGAAGCGTTCCGGAGCTGTAGTATTTTTTTTTTGGGGGGGGGGGGTCCTGATAGAATCATTAATTAAACCTCACCACACCCACCTCGACGGTTCGTTCTTGAAGATCAGGTCCAAGAAGAGATCACTAGGAATTCAGTGTAGGCTGAAAAAAAACATACAAACGAATACTGGTTAAGTTTACATTTTAATACTATTTTATTATCAATTAAGATAAATGAGTGAGATTTTTTTGCTCATTGGGCTCCATTGCCACCCAAAAGCAGGATACTCACCAAGTTATTACGGTCAAGTAATTAAAATAGTAGGTTTTCTCGGCCGAATTCGTGAAGAAAAACAACCTGTTTTAGTGTCGCATTGTTCAATTTCTCTCGAATTGACTGATTCGTGAAATAAGCTTTCAATTTGTTTACACGTTATTATTGAAACGATTTTTTTTTTCAAATCAATATTTGTGAAGGCATGTATCTTTTTTTTGAGACACTAGTAACTCGGTCAAAAGTCTGTTGGCATTCTAAGCTTTTGTTGCACTTGTCCAAGCAAATGTACTTTTGACTCCAGTTCACTATGAGTTTTAAAGCAGAAATGAACTTTTTCATTCACTATGAAATATTATAGGGTTTCCCGCCCAATTCCATACTTTGCTAATAATAATAATAAAACATTTGTATTCAAAATCGCATAAAACATGCAGACCTTTTCACACCCGGTTGAACTTAGCGACAGCTCAAAATATTTGAGGGTATTCTCCATTTACGCTTGAAAAGTAAGCAACATATTACGTGACTTGTGCATTGAATTTCGTGTGCTTTGAATTTCAGTCCCGCTCGGGAATTCACTTTGATGCATACGTTTACAAAAGTAGCACGGTTCAATGATATTTGGAAGTTGCATTAGCAAGATATCGTGTTATAGTGATACAACAGAGTATAAAATGACATGCTTTTGAAAAGTTTGGATTAAGGAAAAGTAAGTGACCAGTTCGTTAGTTGTTGTAATCACTTGGCGGAAAAAAAGATATTGAAAGTCATATAATTTTTTTTTGTGGCCAATACGATTTACGTTTAGCGAATTGTAAATGTCAAATTAGGTGGACTCCTCTCCTTATTCCATTGCACTTTCGTTAAAAATGAATACTTCCTCTTACAGATTCGCCTATACTCAGTGCAAAATGGAAAACCAACAAAAGAAATGGATTTTCTTTTGCACGAAAAAGTTGCTTACACGCTTTGGTGGGTGTAAAATATTTTACAAAAATCGAATGCGCTAAATGCGACCTTTTGCAGTGTAATGAACAGTCTCTCTTATTGGACGAACAAGTTGCGAAATTGGACGGGAAAACCTATATGTTATGATTCCCAAAGTTGATAAACAATCACAAACGAATTACAACGTGATCAACGATCAAGAAAAAATTAGGACAACGGTTGCGAACACAATTCCGATTTAAAAAATAAATAAAAGAAGACAAATTCCAAAGAATCTGATTACACAGCAACTAAATATTGGTGTGATCAATATTTGTTTTCATCTTAGTTCTATGTTTTTGCCAACTGATGTACCTGCATAAAAAAAATGTGAAGGACATTTCAGCGTGTTTCCGCTATAAGTTCGAGGCACCCTGATGAGTTTAACGAGGAATTTGCAAAGACTGCAGGCCAAAATGTCTGGCACAGTTCTACGGTGGGTGTTATAGGGAGGGAATATCACTCGAGCGATGTTTTCTGTTAAAATTTTGACCAAAAGGTGTATAAATATAAAGAAAAAATACAGTCTCCCACCAAAATCACTGCTCTGTTCTGATGATTGAGTGAGGAAAATGTCAAATAACAGACACTCACCTCAATGTAACGTTCTTGAATTCTATCACGAAGGGAATCCTCAACACTCAGCAGATTGCGAGCTGGAAATAATACCAACGAAAATGAGTCATTGAAAATCCGCTGGGAGATATGTTGGGGGCTGTTGGGGGAGGCATAGCTGAATTTCACAGGTAAAACACCCCCAGATCAAAATCTCTGTCGGGCGAAATGTGATCTGGATTATTTATAGCGGAATGCGTCCTGCATGCAACGGCCCCGAACAGACCCACGCACTAGCAACAATATTCATGTCTTTTTTGAAGGATTCAATATTTTCGAATCAAACGCAGTAACTACCAAAACAAATGCCCAGATTTTTCTGAGAGAAATCTGTATGCAAAAAGAATTTAAGGCCACGTAGGATCATTTGCAATTGCCCGGAAAAGTACATTTAATGACAGAAACCTTGCAATGCTGAGAGTGAAGATAAGACTAGTATCAAATACCCGGTGAAAGTATTTCGCCTGATAAATCGGTTGAAAATTTTGACGGTGTTTTTAAAATAAAATAAAAAATAGTTAAGGTGTTTTAAAGCACGGAATCAAGATACGAGATCCAACAAAATAGTGAATACGTTTTCTCTGCTTTTTCTCAATGATAGTATCCACTGAGCTGAAACTTCAACAGGTTAGTTGCGACCTTCTGAAGTTTTTAAGCCATTTTTTTGCTTCTCACGAAAAAAAAAATTTAAAAGCAAATAATCCTATGTTTTCTTTTTTAAATTGCTTGCATTTGAAATTGTAGGCATCACAATGAACACAATTTATCTGTGTACCAACTGACCAAACACTTTCAAAGTATTCAGCAAATACTACTATCGCCATTTCAAGAAAATATTCAACGGAATCTAAGTGGCATGCTGAGTGGAACCCTGCATGCAAACAGAGCTTGTGCTTCATTATTTTAAGACGAACAGCGGACAAGGGCGGATCCGGGGGGGAGGGGACCATGCCCCGCCCCGCAAAAAAAAAATTGTTTTTAAGTGACGTCGCAATAAAGGCAGGCACTGGGTACACTACCATCTTTTCGAAACAAAAAATGGTTAAAGTGGTCAGAAATTTTTTCAGATGGCCACAGAGCATTTAGAATTACAAAAAAATCGGGGCCCATGATTAAGCGGGCCCTGAACCCCACGCCGTAATTTTTTGGACCCCCTTCCGGGGACCAATTTTTTTTGGGGGGGGCTACCCCCCCCCCCCCCAAAAAAAAATTGTGTTCTGGATCCGTCCTTGACAGGGAACAAAAGGGACGAATAATGTGCACAGACATCAACTCTGTACATGATTGCTACAAATGAATCCAACTAGATAAAGCAATTTGAACTTGAATAAAACTGTGAGCATCATCACGATCCGGTCCGTTTGTATTTGCGCCCTCTATATTCATGACTCGTTCATCCTGCTATGATTGAATATAACTTGATGATCAAACCGGAATGGCGCACTGTGAACTCTAGCGAAAATGATATAGTTTAATAACAAAGTTCAAAAGGTACAGAGAATACGCGTATCCACCTTACTGATAACACAAAATAAGACAGGCATGTTTGAGTTGTCCGGATTTCCTGATAAACGTTCTTCCGTGACCAACTTCTCCATAACTCTTCATCCGGAATTAGTTTGAGTGATTGCCGGAATACAATGTGAGCACATCGAATCAGGATTTCATGTTTAAAAATTAAAATGATCAATTAAACAGGGAAAAAACGAGGCAGAAATTAAGGGGGTGGTTGATCATACCTATATACTGTTTAGGTTAAAGAGTCGAACTTTCGCAAGATTGTTTTCTTTAAATCAAAATGTTAACGCAGTAATTTTTTACCTGAACTATTACAAGCGCGTGAATTATTTTAAATAAGTACGAATCCCGATAATTTCAACTATTCTGAATCACAGCAGGGAACTTGATGTAATGAGCTCTTAAAAAAAATGCTCCCAAAATTTGATTCAAAACCAGTCGAGTCTGAACAACTTTGTTTTTGACACTGAATTATTTCGTGTATGTATAGTGTTATATCAGAGTGGGCAGACTATTAAAGTGTGTTAGCAACGAAATTCAGTGACAAGAACCAAAAAAACCCTTTTAATTTATCTGTTTTGGTCAAATGTATAGCATCAACGAAGCTAAAAGTTCAAAAGTTAGTTGTACTGCATCATACTTAAGATTGTGAGCAATTGATAAAATGTTCCTCTAACTGGTTCAAGGTTGCCTGAACTTGTAGTTATATGAATCACAATGGGCATACAGTTTCTGCATTTGTGGGGGAAATCGATCTCATACCAAGGAAGTAGAGGCGCAAACATTACAGCTGGACTACCGCAGTCAAGTTACAGTCGTTACATAAAGATTTTTTTCCGGATGGGAAATCAGCGCACCGGTTTGGCTATAGTAAGCCTCCATCTGTTTGTCAACTGAAACTTGTCTCACAAAATATTTCAGATTTGTAAAAATCTGTACCAATCACCAAAAACATTCAAAAAATAAGCCAAAAATTAATATGGCTGTTTGTCCAAATATCCAACAGAGTCTCAGCGGCATGCTGAGTGGAACCCTACATGCAAATACATGAGTGAATTCATCCGAGAGCTTTTGCTTCAATCTCTTCAGGCGAACAGAAAGCCTGAGCAATTTGTACGAACACCAACTCTACACATGATTTCTACAAATTCACCCACTTAAATAAAGCAGTTTGAACTTGTATAAAACTGTGTGTATCATCACGATCCGGTCTGTTTGTATTTGCGCCCTCTATATTCATGACACGTTCATCCTGCGATGATTGAATGAAACTTGATGATCAAAGCGCACTGTGAACTCTAGCGAAATGGCAAAGTTGAAAGGGTACTGCTTGAGCAATAACATACAATAAGACAGGCATGTTTTTGATGTCCGGATTTCCTAAACAACGTTCTTCCGTGACCAACTTCCCCATAACTGTTGATCCTGAATTACTGATTGCCGGGAAACAATGTGAGTACATCGCATGTTTTCAAATCAAAGTGATAAAATTAAAATGGCAAAATAAGGAAGAAAATAAGGGGTGATTAATCATACTGATTTTATGAGTGAGGTTATTTATAAAGGATGGAGCTTTCGCAATATGTCTTCTTTAAACCAAAGAAAGACACTTTTTTAAAGTATTACAAAGTGCGTGAATTTGTTTAAGCATTAATCACAATCAGTTGAAACTATTCTGAAATCAGCAGAGAACTTGATGTTTTAAACTCTTCTAAAAATTGCAATAGATATGACTAGAAAAAGTCCTACCTGATAGCCTTTGTTTTGACAATACAACTTTAAGTGAATGTACAGTGTGCTATCCATTATAGTGACATTATTTCAACTTTTTTCAAAAACTAAACCAGTCAGTATAAAGATTTATTTTCCGGATAGGAAATCAGCGCACCGGTTTGGCTCTAGTAAGCCACCATCGGTTTGTCAACTGAAACATGTCTCACAAAATATTTCAGATTTGTGAAAATCTGTAATAATCACCAAAAACTTGCGAAAAATAAGCCAAAAATCGATATGGCTGTTTGACCACTCCAACAAAATCTCAGTGGCATGCTGAGTGGAACCGTACATGCAAATACATGAGTGAATTCATCCGAGAGCTTTTGCTTCTTTTTCTTTAGGCGAACAGAAAGCCTGGGTAATCTGTACAAACACCAACTCTATACATGATTTCTACAAATTCATCCAGTTAAATAAAGCGGTTTGAACTTGTATAAAACTGTGTGCATCATCACGATCCGGTCCGTTTGTATTTGCGCCCTCTTTATTCATGACTCGTTCATCCTGCTGTGATTGAATGAAACTTGATGATCAAAGCGCACTGTGAACTCTAGCGAAATGGCAAAGTTGAAAGGGTACTGCTTGAGCAATAACACACAATAAGACAAGCATGTTTTGATGTCCGGATTTCCTGAAAAACGTTCTTCCGTGACCAACTTCCCCATAACTGTTGATCCTGAATTACTGATTGCCGGGAAACAATGTGAGTACATCGCATGTTTTCAAATCAAAGTGATAAAATTAAAATGGCAAAATGAGGAAGAAAATAAGGGGTGGTTGATCATATTGATTTAATGGGTGAGGTTATTTATAAAGGATGGCGCTTTCGCCATATGTCTTCTTTAAACCAAAGAAAGACACTTTTTAAAGTATTAAAAAGTGCGTGAATTTGTGTAAGCATTAATCACAATCAGTCGAAACTATTCTGAAATCAGCAGGGAACTTGATGTTTTAACTCTTCAAAAAACTGCAATTAGAATGACGGTAGGAAAAGTCCTACCTGATAGCCTTTGTTTTGACAATACAACTTTTCGTGAATGTACAGTGTGCTATCCATGTAGTGACAAGATTTCAACTTTTTCAAAAACTAAACCAGTCAGTATGTGAACAATCATTTAGTTTTAAGCGTGCGAAATGAAAATATATTAAGAAATATATTACTTTCTTCCTTTCTTTCTTGGGTTTTTTTTCGGACAATAATAATCTGCGATTTTTCTTCTGAACCGTACAGTACATGGTATAAACTTGAAACTTTGAATGAACATCAAGACTCCGAGGTGTACCTTTTTTATACTCTGACGTCGTATGACGCCATCAGGTTTCACTGCAAAAACCTCATAAACAAAATGAACAATCATGTTCACACTTTGAAATCTGTTTGACTATAGATTGATAAACATTTTTGATATTCGAAGGTAAAGTCGTCTAACCTTTCCTTCCGGGGTTACTGGTAGGTCAAATTTAGGTGAATTTAAAATGCAAAAAGAAGTTGCAGAAAGACGAAACCTGATATGAACATGAACCTTAGTGTGAAGATGTGGATATTTTAGTGACGTCGTCATGACGTCGTCATACATCAAATTACAAGCATTTCAGGTTACAATTTGACAAAATAGTTTGACAGGCGCGGATCCAGAGGGTGGGCCCCCTCACCCCAGCCCCCGCTGTGAAACATGCACACAAAATATTACCCGTTCGCCTGTCACAACAATTTGACATATTTTTTTAAGGAGCCTGACCCTCCCCCTGCAAAAAATTCCAGGATCCGCCCCTGTTTGAGCAATATCTTTTGTCCTAATAAACCTGAGTGTTCAGTGTTTTGTGAAGTGGCAGATTGTGCCTTGGGCGATGGGCTACAGGACTACAGGGTCATCATCTTTGGATGGAATTTTTATCCCAAAAGGTCATCGGATTATACCGCAAAAATTGAACAGACAATGAAAGATGATGAAATAAGCTGTAATTTGATGGGTTTTTCAAACACCTTGGAGAGTTGTGAGTATTTGTCCTGATCTTTACAAGTGGGGGTATTTATCACTGAGGTCCATGGCAGTTTATTTGCTGGTCTGCAGCCATAGACATTCTTTGAATTACCACAAACGTCTTTGCGACAATTCAGCATTGTGACGTCCTCGAACGAAGTTAGTTATAAAAGGGAGAATTTGAAACTGAATCGCATGTTGATTCAAAGACCACGAACAAAAAGGCTACGGTTCAAAAAGGTGTGTTCCAGGCGCGGTTCTAGAGCCAATATATTTTTTTGGGAGGGGGGCTAGCAAGGTGAATCCATATTTTTTTCCAGGGGAGCGTGCTGAAATGTAGACTGGTTATTTTCTCCGGACACTTAGGCCTCTGAAACTCGTGGGGGGGGGAGGCTCGTGTCATATTTTCTTTGGGGAGCGTTCGCTCGTACCCCCGCCCTGCAAACAGGACGCTGGGAAGGGCTGATGACCAACGCTCTGATTGGATAGATTTTGCGTGACCTGTGACCGGCAAGGCGTCACGGCCACGACCCTGCAAGGTTTGAAACGGCCGTTAAGACTGAGTCATTCGTCACTCTTTTATTGTCATTCATAAATGCGGCGCCCATTTTTAGGTTGAAAAGCAAAATAATGTAGCAAAATCTGTAAAACTTATCTGTTTTGTAAATTTTCAACTCCCACCAGTTGCTCAGGCTCCGTCTCGAATAAACGAAGGGTCGACATGCATATCATTCGACGCTCAAAATTTGTCCACATGGTCCGCAATGAAAAAGAAATCACATCCGGTATGGTGTGTATGCATTTCTATGTCAAACTTTTCGGATAGTATTTGCGCGCATTGGCTAACCGCGGTCTACAGCTGCAGCAAGATGCTTTATACAAAGGTCATGATAAATTACCCAGAATGCCATACCCACTTCCTTCACAAGATTCTGTGAAGCTCATCTGCCCTTCCCAGCGCCCTGTTTGCAGGGCAGTGGGGTACGAGCGCAGGCGCGGTTCTAGAACCAATATTTTTGGGGGGCTAGCAGGGTGGATCCAGAATTTTTTTTCAGGGAGGCGTGCTGAAATGTAGACCATTTATTTTCTCCAGACACTTAGGCCTCCGAAAATCAATAGGTGTGGGGGGGGGGGGGCGCATGCCATATTTTCTATGAGGAGCGCCAATGAAATCCTAAAATCATTCACACTATATTAACTACAAATGCACCCTTGTCACGACTATTTCTTGAGGAGGAGACCGTTCGCCAGTGGCGTAGCCACCGGGGAGGGGGGGGGAGGCGACCGCCCCCCATGAAACCCCCCACTGAGATTTTGAGTTTCTATAAAAAATTATCATTTATCTACATGACGCCATGGGCGTCAATGCTGGGGGACAGGGGGACTGGTCCCCTCCCCCCACTTTTTGAAGGGTGGGGGACACGATATCAAATGCCCCCCCCCCCCAGATTTTTGAACTCATGTCTCATTTACAGGGCCCTATTATGTACTACAATGTATCTTTTGCTTAGAAAATATTGGTTAAAGTGGTCGGAAATTGCCTCAGATAGCACCACAGAGCATTTAGAATCCAATTTTTTTCAGGGCCCATTAGCGGACCCCAAACCCGACGCCTATAGCTCAGAATTCTGGTAGCTGATTCAATGACTCCAACCTCGAAACAATGTTCTTATGCCTTTAGCTGAGAAAACCTCGAAAATTATGTTTAAATTATTATCTTTTGAGCTAAGATAATTATTGGTTAAAGTGGTTAGAAATTGCCTCAGATCACACCACAGAGCATCGAGAATCCAATTTTTTTCGGGGCCCTTAAACGGGCCCTGAACCCCCACGCCGTAAGGGCTTCGCGCTCGCTTCAGTTCTGATCAAGGTATGTCCCCCCCCCACTTTTGAGAAGCGATTGACGCCCCCCCCCCCATGAGATGTTCCAGCCCCCAGCACCCCGCACTGAAAAATTCCTGGCTACGCCACTGCCGTTCGCATGTACATCGCAATCCTTCTTTTTTGCTAATGCAATTTCTTTTTTACGGAATTTATTTTGGGGGGGGGGGGCTAGACACAATTTGGGGGGCTAAAGCCCCTAGCCCCTGTAGGACCGCGCCATCGAGCGAATGGGGAGCGCTGATAAAATCCCACAATCAAGCACACCATATTAACTAAAAGTGTACAACGCACCCTTCTCATTTAGGGGGAGACCGTTCCCATGTACGTCAAATGCTAGTGCATTTATTTAATTTTTTTTATGGAATTTTTTTGGGGGCTAGACAAACTTGGAGGGGGGGGGGCTAAAGCCCCCATAGGGCCCCCCCCCCCGTAGAACCGCGCCCGGACTGTGTTCATAGCAGCGATTGGCCAAAATGTGAGGCACAGTTGTACAGTGAGTGCAGATTTGTACACTTCTTTTGTTCGAACGACGTTTTCTGTTTATAACTGTGACTAAAAACTTTTTGCATGTAAATGAATGAAAAA
>JASAOE010000109.1:0-25000 GCA_029964075.1 Patiria pectinifera
CTGAGAGGCTAAAGTACATTATTCAATATTGGGTTTTGCCCTTCACTGACGCATTTTGTTTAAACATTGTATACTTGGTGTTGTTCCAATTGATTGTGAGAAAAAGGTCCACAAAGTACTCATGTGGGACTCGAACGCATGACTCCCTGCTTACTAGTGCAGAAGTCTCAGCACTCAACCACTGATAGTGAGTGTTTACAGTCTTTATGAAATACGCAGATTAAGTTCAAATCTAATATACAAACTCAATCTTGTGAATACAGTATATGCTTTTATACAACACCTGAATGAATCCCCGTCATCTGTTTGGTGGGTCGTTGATCAAATTGAATTCTGCTTTCCAACGCACTGTGCAGCCGCACCGCAAACATTAAAGTTCCATTCCACGGTAAAAAGAACTTCCATTGCTCTGATGGGTCTGATGCTGACATTCATAGTACCAGTTTACAAGTTATCAATCAGATGACGAGGATATATTTAGGCATTGTGTAACACAAATTATAACACCTCACCCACAGATTCTGTGTTTTGATTGGCCAAGAGCGAGTCACATGGTACTTTCTATTTTTGCTGTCTTCCAGTGTATGGCCAAAAGTACTATACCCTAGTAACCAAAGTACTATACCATTAGCAACCAAAGTACTATACGCATGGCGCTGTATTTGTGTGCAAATGCATGCTGGTGTGGGCGTTGAGCGTTGTGCGTAGCGCGTATTGTTCCCAAGAGAGCGCGCCACTGAGTTGGGTTCAAACATTTCGTAAATGGGTGGTTTGGAAGACAGAAATACATTTCCCAATTGAAATTGAAGCTTATTTTATCGGTGTTCAGATTTAAATAATTTAAAATATTAAAACCAAGCAGAATCTGTGGGTGAAGTGTTATAAAACAAATATTGAATGCTTTATCTCATGGTGAAGTAAAACTAGCCTCCCTCGGTGATCCATGGACCATTCTATTTTCCCTCGGCTTCGCCTTGGAAAAATAAAATGTCCATGGATCACCTCGGGAGGCTAGTTTTACTACACCACTCGAAGCAGGCAATATTTGTATATTATGAATGTTTCACATTTGTGCAATGGAAAAAAATAGTTTCATTCGGTGATGATGAATGGTCCCTTCTTCGCCTCGTGGAATGGAACATTCCATCTGCTACCTCATTAATTTATTTTTTACCATTGCAGCCATAAACATTCATTATTTGTATAATATACCGGTACTGTACAATTTTAACAAAGTACAGAAAAAAAGTGACTGTTATTTTAGAAGATAATTGTATGACTACAAAACTTGAGGAAAAGAACTGTTTCAGTGTTTTGAATTAAGAAGTACATGTGCCATTGTGTGATACTCTTACTTTTTGTAGGTCTGAGATTGATATTGACAGTTTAGCATTACTAAATGAACTGTGTGGTCGATATTAGCATTGATGTAAAGTACTTCAGTTCACTCTCGCTGTACATTCATGATTGCAATTATTTGTTTGGCCTTGGACGATTGTGCAACCTACCCTCTTCACTTTTCAGAGAGTTGCTCTTAGAAACGATGGCCCGAGTAAAAAAAAAAAGAAAAAAAATGGCTCTGAAGAGCGGCATGAAGGTTGATAAGAATACGATCGGCCACTCAGGGGTAGCTGAATTGGCATGCTGGGCGGCAAGACAAAAAAATCATTAGCTGTTTCATGTGCCAAGGTGATTGGGAAATAGAAGGAATGCGTGAGAACAGCCCGACAGAGCCTGCCCAATCGGCAGTGTTTTGGTGCAGTGCACGCAGTGTGGAGTATTACAAGTCTGCCAGTGCAAGCGATACTTTGTTGTATTGGGCACCGCTCTCTAGCTGTGATAGCTCTTGGAATTGCCTTTTATTTTTGGAAGTGTTACAGAACTGTTTCTCAGGCTTCTTTCTGGAGATGTCAAACTTTGGATTGCGTTCACGAATTTACAGCGTCTTGATCATGTTGCAGTGGTGCATGTATTTTGATGTGCTATTTTGATACCCCAGTCGCATTGGGCATCACGAGCCGATTGTCGCTTGGTATTAATAGCTTTCTAATGGAGATACGCAATTTGGTGATGGATGCCGTTGATTGTTCTCGCGGACTGCGTCGTAAACATTGCGCGCACTCTGGAAACATTACTAGATGAGTTTTCCTTGAATGTCTTTCACAACTCATTGAAACGACTTCTTGGAAGATTCCCAATGGAGATCTACATGGACATGTAAAAATAGTTATCGACAGAAGATGATGATGATGATGATGATAATGATTTATTTTCTTGTCATTTAACGGACGTGGAACTTGCCATTATGAAACCAAATGGTGAATGTCTTGATACATGATAGATGCCATATGTATGAACTCATTAGTGTCTCTTCAGAGAAAGCAGTGCGGTCAGCTGTGGGATGTCGGGCGTTCAACACTGTGGAGATGAAGTCAATGTCCTCTTGTCATTATGTATACATTTTGTATACATTTTGTATTTGTTATGTATACATGCATGAGAGGAAAGCCTGCAATTGATAGAATGGCCAATGGCCAGTTTCATGGAAATGAAACTCAGGATTTAAAGAAGTAGAATAATTGTGACGGAGTGTCGCTCGAGGAAGCACTGTGTTCGAGTAATCACTGCGCAAAATACTGATAGCCTATGGCCGTTTCCATAACTATTAAATTATATGTAAAATAGATGGATTGGGCTTCTAAGGCAATGTCTCTTGTACTGTGGAGGACTTGGATACAAACTTTTATCATCAACGTTTTCAACATTCTTGCCCTCGCTTTCAACGTAAGAATGAATAAATAAACTCGTAGATCATTGTCGTCATTAGCATCATGCAGATAAACTCTTAGAAACCTTTTTCCAACTGGAGAATTGTGCATCGTTTAAACAGAGCTACAGTACTTTTCTTTCGCCAAGGCACATGAAGAGCTTCAATCCTCATGCCTTCTTCAGTGTTAAAAAAAAACACTTCACAGTGTCCACGGTACTCTGAAAATGAAATCAAAAAGGAAAACTTTCGTATCTCGGAACAGGTAATGTAACTTTGACTGCGACCGACAGAAACCTGTAAAATCTTCCTAGTGTCAGGTGGCAAGCCTTTGGAAGGGATAAACGATAAACTAAAAGTTGACAACATGGATACCTGCGTGATTACAAACAGCGCTTTTAAACCTGGTTTTGACCTCTCACTTTCAGAAGAGAGCATTGCGCATCTCCACTCGCTAAACACCAAAGTTCAGAAGCTGCGGGCCAGCAACAAGGAGTTTCTTTCAACAGAGGTAAGACTTTGCATCATTTTTCTCATTTTTTTTTAAATAGAAATATAATTTAAATAGGTTGTGCTGTATGAAACTTTTCATCCAGTATTGAAATAGTTGGGGTTTTCCTTCTTTTTTTTTATAATAATAATAATAACTGTATTTATATAGCGCCTTGTGCCAGAGGATACAAAGCGCTGGGGAAGAATGCAACCAAAGATAGGTAAATGAAGTATATAGACATATGAGGCCCATTGTGTAGCACCTTTTTGCTAGGTGCTACGGCGCATAATTGCTGCCACTGCCAGAAACACCGGGGCAAACCCCTTCTCTTAGTGACAAGTGTAACTGTGTTCTTAAACGTGCATTACACAACACACGGAACCTACGGCTTTACGTCCCATCCGAAGGACGAAGCAACAATGGTAAAGTGCCTTGCTCAAAGAGCACAAGCACCATGTTCCCACGGTCAGGATTCGAACCCATGTACCACGGCACACGAGTCAAACACCGTAACCATTGGACCACAGCACCCCAATGATTTCATTAGGTTTCCTTCACAAAATGTATTTTATCTTTTCTTGTTACACGGTATGTTTCTAAAGCTGCCAGTGAACGCAGAATCTCGATTTTATCTGGGTGTTAACTCTTCAGGTCAATTCTCATCAAAAGTTTGGCGGAACTGAATAAGCAATTTCTCAAAGTGGAAAAGTGGCCAGAAAGAGGGTGGTTTCACCCACGCCCGTGTCCCCCTCCCTTCCCCCAGGGTGTGCTATCGCTTGTCACATTTACGCCAGTTCAAGAGAAACTGAGTTATTTTTAATCTGCTACCGAGCAAATTTGAAGCAGAGAATGATATCAAACTCAAGTTCCTGGGGAAACGCACACAAAAAAGGCTGCTGACAGAATGACCAAGCTTGAATGAATGACTGACTGGGGCTTCCTTCAACGGGAAGTCGCGATTTTGAATCGTCCTGGAGTTAACTGAACATTTCCTTCACGGACCTGGTTGGGTTGGGCTCTGAAAGAAAACCCCCACCTCTCTCCCAATCCTGGAGGATGTTTGAAATTACCAGGAAAAGCGGCCCCTAGTTACTGCTCTGAAATCCCAGCTTTTTTTTTTTTTTTTGGATTTAAATACTCCCACTTGCGTAGGATATATTCATTTTGCGGTGTGGGTTTAGCAATATCCTGGGTGGAAAGGTTTTTTACCCTCGCTCTGTCGGCAGTATGCAGAATGATGGATTGGGACCATGGATTATACGCAGAGTTCAAAAATGCGTGGGAATACTGCTGGTAAGGAACTGCTTTTAAACAAGAAAAACCTTTGTTATGAGTGTCTTCATTTGTCTCGAACGGGAGGCAACTTTGTGTGGGATAACTTTGTTACTGTGCTGGCAAAGTTTGATTTTAAATTTGTAAGAAAAAGTTTTTGAGATCAGTTTCTTGTTTATAGAGTCACGTTGCCTCCCGTCTGTGCATGATGTTCTCTAGACAATTCGGGCACATGATTACTGTACATAAAATAAGAAACATTTGCAGGTAACTCATCCTCCTGAGGACGGACGGAGCACACTGTCCGAAACGTCGAGTTCTACACTCAACGAACCGGTTCTTTTCAGAACCACACTTCTTCCAAAAGAGATTTCTTTCCTCATGGTGTTACCCGCAAATGTTTCTTATTTTATCCTATCCGCCATGCAAAGCTTCAAGAGTTATATACTGTACATAACATACATGTAGGCATCCTTCAATGGAGAAACTATCGTGCACACTATTGTACAAAGCAACTGCCCTGTGGCTGATAATCTGAACAACAGCTAGCACAATGCTTTCACCATTGAAGGGGGCCTTCGTGATAGAATTGATAGCGTGCTCAGATTGGTCTCTAGCTAAATGTTTGATACGGCACTGCTCATCAGTGTAGTTTCAATTTCACTTTATGAAAAAAAAGACCAAAAAAAAGCAGGACAAAATTTTGGGGCTCAGGTCTCTGCTAATTTTTGGATTACTCAAACAAACAAAAATGGATAATTTCCTTTACTACATACCAATTCGGTTTTGAAATCACGGCTACGGTTTTGTTCGCCAATACAAGGGTACTTCCATGAGCTCAAGCACTCAATGTATGCAAAATCTGAACACATCGCTGAATGTGAAGTCTGTTTTGGTTTTCCATGTAGTCTGGTTTTCATTTTGAAAATTCCTCCCAAATGGCATTCAACCTCTCTTTTCCATGGTCCAATTCCATAATCTGGAACCGGTTCCTGACATCAGCGGTCGGGTACTCGGGAACCCAGTTTCAATGCACAGCCCTAGCAGAAAACCAGCCCAGTTTTCACAAAATTTGAGCAATTCAGATACTGTAGGTCTATATTTTACATGTGTGTATTGCAAAAGTACACATGCGACATCTAATTCCAACACAGATAAACTTGTTCCCAGGCATTTATTTGAAATTTCACAGAACTCCGTATTTATCTGCCGTCTGGCTGCATATTAAGATAATGTCACTAAGTAAACATCAAAGTACACATTCAATTCTGGTAAACAGAACAATCTGATGAATGTTAATCCGATGGTCAATCTGCTCCAGGCAGTGGAGGTCCTATGGTCCACTCTGTCCTGGACAATAACCAGTTGCACTACAAATTTGTGGAAAGCATCACTTTAATTTGGAACAAAAAAAATAATAAGTAAAAGAACAGTTAAGGCAACGCTGTCCTAGTATTTAGTCCCAGAGCCCACAAAATTTGAATCATTTGATTCAAAATAGCTATTCGCTGGAAATACATGTTGATATATTTTCATGCATCTGGCCTACACGATGAGACTCTCAAAAAGTGTTTCAGCGGCACATGTACACCGGTACTTTGTCAATGAAGTTTCAGTTTGAAACTTTTACAGAACATTATAAACGTTAGTAAGCATCACAATTTCCAAAAATCTCAATAAAAAACACCCCCATGCAGCTGTTTCTCCATTTGTAGCTCTGGCCAATTCCGCCTGGTTTTGACATACCGTGTCACAATATCTGCTTGGGTGATCCCTAACAAATAATTCGGCCTAGTTTTAGTACGGTCGAGTTGGATGAAGTAGATCAAATATTGACTGAGTTCAGAATCTGAAACTTGAATATCTTGAAGACGCAAGATTATGTAAACTCAGATATTGGCTGTGCTGTATGCATATATTCCAATTTATGATTACTGCCCCGTACCAGATGTTCAGTTTTCCAAGCCCGGTAGGGTTGCTAGGCAACCCTTACCATCCCAAGACTGAAAAAAAAAAGAAAAAAGGAGAAGGAACGTCTGGCAAGATTACGCGGATGATCCTCGAAGAGAAGTATAAAAAAGAAAAATGGAATGCATGCTGCCTGGCGCCCACTCCTTATGAAAAAAACTAAAATTCCAATCAATTGCAAGGAGAAAGTAACAATTAGGTGCAGTGTCCAGGAAGGGGGAGTAATCTCGGTATAGCTTGCGTGCGGGCTGCGGAGGTAGACACAGCACTCCCAAGGAACCGCAGATGAGCTCAACTCAGCAGGGGGAGATGCTGGCATTAAACTGTAATCATATCAGATGGCTTGAGCGACGTTCAAATATCAACGACTGGAGCGCATATGTGTACACTGTGTTGTGATGACAGGGAGCCGGATTGGATAACTGGTCCCCGAAGCTGGCAGTCAGATTGACTAGATTGGCTTCGGTTACGCCGATGAACATCAGTCCGGATTTGATTTCAATATTTTGGAGATTTTATTTCAAAATTTGACCGCGGGCTTAACTCATTGTGACAAATGATACACTGTACAGTTTGTTACCATGGAAGGTTTAAGTGCAAGTACATCTGTATTTTTGTTGGTTTTTCTTTTTGTTTGTTACAAATTAAAGTTGTGTACCCATGTTTTTCAACATATTCACACATACTGGAATTTGTATCCTTGTGGAGACATTCCTTTGTTCTCGTGTACTAAAGTTTTGGAGTTTGAAAGTGTAGTTTAAAAATGCTCTTGTTTTTAACCAGAATTAATTTTCCTTGGCTGAAATTTTGACTTAATATCACTTTTCTAAAACTCTTCCATTTGCGACGATCAACATAGCTTGGAAATTCCAAGTTTTTGAGTAAAATCCATATATCTATTTCGTGAAAACCTTGTGGAGACGTATTCATCTATAAAAAATGCCCTGTGGAGACGTATACAATCTTTTGTTCCCTATTGTACTCACGTCTCCAGAGGGTACGGTGTATCAGATCAATGTTTTTTCCTTTAACACATTATTAATATGTATGTTCTGTTTAAACGGAAAACTATTTTTTTTCTTTTCTATTTCGAACTTTTTCAACCCACTGATAATACGCTCTTGTTTCGGGTTACTTTTACGTCCATAATGTGCAAACAGATATGCCTGAATTAATTGTCGCTCCGCTTATAATTTGAAATTTGGAGAAGTAAAAGTTTCGTGAGTAAAATGCGCACGGATTCTTTGCTAGAAATTAGCAACAAGATCGCTAGGAAAATGGCAATTTTAAAGGCATGTCGGACATATGCAACCACCCGGAAACATACATTTTGTACCTGTCAATTTAACGAGAGAATCTTTGCTCAAAGTGAAGATAGGACTTGTATCAAATACCCTGTGAAATTATTCTGCCTGAAATGGTACAATTCGAAAGAAAATAGTCATTGAAGGTGGTTTTAGAAAATGTAGCTGCAGGCACAGATTTTACGTCTGTTACAATGTAGCATCAGAATCCAGATACGAGACAGTCCAAAAATTGTGCATACACTTTCTCCGCTTTTTCAAAATGTGTGTTGGATCCACTGAGCTGAAACTTTAACAAGTTAGTTGTTATGTACCCTTCTTAAGATTTGAGTAAATTTGTTGCTTCAAACGAAAAAGAAATGCACGAGAAGCAAATATTCCCATTACCTTAAAAAAAAAAACACCTTTTTTTTAGGGTGAAACTCGTCAGTAGCTTGAGAAGAGCAACTTTAAGATTAATTGATTTGAGATCTCTCAGATCCACTATCAGCAAGCACTATGTTTTAACAAGCTGGAGATTTCTGAAAACTAAAATCTGAATTCGTAAACTTTGAACTCATAAAGCTTTTTTTTCTGTCTCTCTGTCATTTCAGGATGCAAGAAGAGAGTCCTTGTCGAGATTTAGTTCATCTTGCCCAGTACTCGCCGACCAGAACGAAAAAATACATATTCCAAGTGAGTAAACACAACTGTTTTAACCTTCGTGTAACCTCGTCCGTCAGTAGACAGTGGAAGGGGGTGGTGCAAGGGGGGATTTTTGCCAACCCCTCCTCCCTATGTGAAACACTTTTTGCCTGCTTGCTCACTTTCAGATAATCTGCTACAGGGATGTACATGTATATGAATGCAGGATGACATTTGTCTGGATTTTTTCCCAATTTTAGGATATTTGCTAGGATTTTTCCTGATTTCAGGGTTTTTTTTAAAGAACCCATTTTGAAATCAGGAATTCCGGAGGTTTTACCATAAAGGCATATTTTACCTGAAACTTTTAATAAAGAACAAAAGAAATTGTTCTTCTAAGGGTGTCTTTAGTTAAATACAAACATATACCATACTACCCATTGACCTTACGTTGCTCTGGCATCCCCAAAACCGTCTGCCGATTATTTTGTGGATTTTTCATTTTTTCCCCCAATCTCACCCCTGCCATCAGTGCCATCCATGTTCCCCTGACTTCCACCCGTTGAAATTTGTTGGCCCCCAAGTCCTATCATTGCATACTAACTAAACTGGCTGTTACATGCTGAAGCAACAGATCCCCAAAACATCAAGTTCTGCAGTTGAGGGGGGTCCCCCTGCCCCAGTTTAACCAATAATTCCCCTAAAAATCAATTCTTTGGATTTTGGCCAGTCCGGATTGTTTAAATTTTAAAGGCGGCCCAAAAAAAAACCCCAACTAAAAGCAAAAAAAATATATCTTATTTTTGCCACCTTACTTGGAAGAAGAAATCCAATACCAACTAACGAATCAAAAAGTTGCGTTTACTGCAGCTATGTCATGGGGACCCAAGATGGCGGACACTGCTTCAATGCATGGGCATTGTCAGCAAGCCCAGTTAGTTAGAGGTCAGTGTTACAGACACCCCTTAAAACCTTACTTGGGTTGGATCAACAGTTGGGTTGGATCAACGCATTTGGGAAAAGTCCAAAACTTGATCACCCGCCACCCTCAAACAAGGGCAATTCCAGCATTTTGTAATGTCCGTGACAGAGCTTTTAAGAGCTCAGTGAATAAACCTGAAAATGTATTTTTCAAATCTTATACATCCATCATCTAGTAATGGTCAAGGAGATTACAGACTAGGAGTTTTGGATCATTGCTCCGAATCATTAATTCGATATCATGGTTAATTGGTTCCATGACGGACATTACACTGCTTTTCATAACGCTGGAATTGTCCATATGTAGTTCACAGAAGAGTTGAATCACATCAGAATACAGAGTTGAACGGAACTATGAAATGGTATAGCATGAAATAATTACCCTCTCAAAGTGCAGTTATTCCCAAAGCATGGATGAGTAATAATTCATTTTTTTTCCCCCTTCTTCTCTAACATCACATTTGTCATCGGATGAGAAGTTCTTCCTAGAAAATTGGCTATAAAAGCCCACCCTGCCATTTAGGGAGGGCATGTTCCTGAGAAAGAAAAAATTCTGGGGAAAAAAATCTCAAAAATACATGTAAGCCCCTGAACACGCGTACACATTTACTTGTAGCTGTCCTGAACAGTAACACTAAAAAAAAACGGCCAAAAAAAGGGGAAAAACCTAAAGCTATGCTTATCCCATGGAGATTTCCTAGCGAAGAAAAATCTTCCAACCACTCACATTTGGATTGAAACGAAATCCCTCAATTTTTTTTTTTTTGGGGGGGGGATTTGACTCTTTTCTTTTTTTTAGTTTAGGGAAGAGGAGTTATCTTCCTAGAAAATTAGCTTTAAAAGCCCAGCCTGCCATTTAGGGAGGCCAGAGATGATAAAGTGCTTAAAACAAAGACAAAAATCTCCAAGCAATTCTGTCAAAAGACCACACATTTGCTTTGCAGCTGTCCCCAATTTGTCATGAATGGGTACATGGAAAAGGAGGGGGAGGGGGACACACACACACACACACACAAATTATGAAACCCAAACTAAACCTACCCTTATCCCATGAAGATTTCCTAATACAGCTCAGTAAATGTCACCCTTTCACATTCAGATTGGGAAAAAAAAGTTTCCATCAAGAAAAAAATTGTGTTTTGTTTTTTGGTTTTTTTTAGATTTTAAAATATATTCAAAAAGAAAAAGGCATTTCCCTCATTTTTCTCGAGAAAAACCAATGTTGAAATCCGGTCGGCCAATTTGACTAAGCTGCAAATTACACACAAGCTCAGAAAAGGTTACCGGAGAAAATATTGCATTGAGTTTGTGGTCAAAATGTTATTTACATACAAATGACTGTTTGTATGGTTTGTATGCTTCTCAAGCTTTTTTAAGAATTCTATATACAATACCAGATCCATAAATATGCATCCTGTTCCTTTGGACAATTACATGTAAATGTCAGGAGTGAGAATTGTCTGGATTTCTCCTGATTTGGGGGATTTTTAAAGAGAATCCCTTTTGTAATGTGCAATCCCTGAGGTTTTACAGTAAAGGTGTTTTTACCAATAAATGTTTATAAAGAACAAAGAGATGGGCATACATGTAGACCCTACGTCGCGACCCTCAGACCCTCTGTGGATTTTTTTTCCCACGGATTTCATTTCTCCCCAATCTCACCCCTGAATTACATGTACAGTGCAAAGAAAGATATCTCGGCATGTGGCAACCAGCTGGGAGATTTCCCAGAACTTGAGAAGTTCGGCCCGTCATTCTTGTGTGTGTCACCTAAACGGAGTATTGGGAAATACTTACCAGTCCTAAATTCTGTATCCACGTATCCCCGTATGACTGTCGTCCACTTCGGGCCCTCTCTTACCTGCTAACTCCTACATTTGCGTTATTCCTTATAGGCCATAGGCTTTATTTGCTAGATTTTACGTCTCGCTTTGGGCCAATACGAAATAGTATTCTGCATGTATGTTAAAGTTTAGGTTAAGTTGTTGAAAAAAAATGTATAACTTCTACATGCTTTCATGGATTTGGGTGGGAAGAAACAATTCTTCATCGGATTACTGAGGTTAAAGGTCATGTGGGGGTCATTAGAGGTCATTGGTCAAATATGTTTCAGATGTTTCTTTGTCTACATAATTTGATGGATTTTAATGTAACTTGGATGGAGTGATCCTTGGGTGGGGTTCATCACAAGTCTTTTGAAGTTGGAGGTCAAAGGTCATCTAGGGGTCACTTGAGGTCAAAAATTGACTCTTTTTAAGAACACAAAACATACATTATAGGGATTGACCGCGAAAAAAGGCGACACGTGCGATCCGCGGATCACCTTGTTTTTATATCAGCCATCCATGTATGTTAGTGAACTTCAGTTGGATTGTTGAAATATACAAAACAAAACAAAATTCTTGCTATAAAATACTAACTCCCAAATCGGTCTATTTCTGAAAATTACAGCAAAGGCAAATGTTGTGTGTTACCTTTAAACAATCGACTTTTCAAAGTAAAACTAAAAAAAATAGCAACAGGAGAGAAATAGTCATGAAAACGCAGCAAAGTAATAATAAAACATGTATAAAAAGTGCACTGCATCCAACTCCAAGCTCATGGTGACCCCATTCCGAAGTCTCTGTCCCGTTCGTCTCAATAACGACAAACCCTCGCAGACTCTCTCTGCGTAAACCCTCAGAAAATCTTTCCACGTATTCCATCGCTTTTGTGATCTGCTTTCCCCCAGTCCCCGGATCAATCGAGGGTGGGGATTGGTCGTAAACATCCCCGGGGGGAGCAATATGATCGTCCGTGTTCATGGAGTGAAGCACGGCCGGGGATGCTTCGGAATAACTCCCAGGCAACCTTCCTTATTGATTGTGGGAGGATCAGACGTCAAATTAGAAACATGGGGGATACTTTTTAATCATGTTTTTGTCGACGACAGAGTGGATCATTTTAATGATACACTGAACTTTTAATCTTGAAATACATATTTTGTCTGAGAATCATTAAGTCCTCCATAGTCGTAATGTTTGGTTTTGTTTTTCGTTTTGTTTGGCCGTCGCCATCATTCTTTAGTCACAATTTGAAACTCCTGTTTGGGATCGGAAGAAATACCAAGAGTGCCTTGCTGAGTTCAGAACATGAACAGGAACATATCTTTTTTTCCCAAAAAAATCTGTTCCTCTCCAATGTGTGAAAGCCATGAGGCATCCTTTTTGGGGTGATAAATTTTTTATGGAGTGCACTTTTATTTCAATTTAAAATGTTCCATGCTTTTCCCGACAACTTTAGGAGCTTTTGCTGTGGTGTCATTCAAGGCACACACCCTTCAGTTTAGGCATTAAATTCTGTTCAAATTGTGAGCCAAAAATTTTTTTCATTGAAAATATTTCTGCATAAGGTACCGGTACGCTCACTGATATACCACGGCAATAAAATCCAAATATATAAGGCAAGGCAAAAAAGTCCAATCCATTTGTCCAAAAAGGTCAGCAAAAGTACTGCAGATAGACACTTTGGAGAATTAATTTCAAAGATTCTGTATTCACATTTATCGTTCTATTCGGTGCACCACTATACCTTGTCCAGTATTGTATTGTGTTGGTGTGCATATCATGATGCAGCCTCACTATGTCATTGCACTTTCACATCATGTAAATCAGAGGGACGGTGTACGGAAAACCTTATGGTGTTTTTTAATGCTTTCTGAGCCAGCATATAGTGCATGAAGGGACCATCTTAACAACTGTGAAATAGCTAAGGGATCATTACATGTTATATGCCCAGTCAATAAGCCGATTGTCCTTTCTGGATAAAAAAAATTCGCTGTATGCGTGCAAAAATCACGGTGGGTACCAGAAACAATTAAAGAAATTGTTTTGTTCTGAAGTAAGCACAAAAGTTCAAAAAGTTTGGACAGCGAAGCGTATTTATGATTTGTGTACATGTATGTCATGAAACATGAAAGTTTCCATCGTCTTTTGCAGAATGTAGATTCGGTTACCTCGTCCCCATAGACTCATGTGTATTTATCTGCCACATTAAACCCTGACGTAAAAAATCTTCGAATCTTGCTATGCACATGCGCAGTTGGAACACCGATCTGGCTTCAGTCAATAGATAAACTACTGCTGTGTCGCAATGTCTCAATATGTACATGTCCAACATGTACATTGTATCACTGCAAATTTTGCAAAAATAGGTTAGTTAAACAATGAGCAGTAATGACAGCTTGAATTGACAGGTAACCCTTCCAGAGGTGAGAACGCGTCACGTGCGCTTAAGGGTCTTTTAACACAGCGCACAGCGTGACAGGTCAATTGGACTGTTAAATGCAGGGCCCACATTGTCTCCGTTGACGCGCCTGCATGTGTGCACAACAGAACCAATCAATGTTTGACATTTGGATTTCGACCCCTCTTCTCTCCCCCCCCCCTCTCTCTCTCTCTCTCCAGGAATAGAATATCCTTGGAGGATACTATAGGATAAGGGAAAGATCCTAGAAGAATTTGTTGTCAGATCCGATTCTTCTCAGTTTAGGTATGGGATGTTAGATCCTGTTCAAATCAACATACATTCAACCATACTTTCCCCCCTCCCGACCCACTCCTCTCCCTTCACCTACTCCCACCTCCCCCTTCCCCCTCCCCCTCCTCACAAGATTGTCTGGGAGAAATGAAAAAAAGATTACAGACAGATACATGTATGTATTTGTTATCCCATCTCAATCCTCCTACAGGGTGGTGCAAAAAGAAGAAAACCCACTTTTGACCGGAATTTTAAGCTGCGTACTTAACTTATTTGAACTTTTTTTTTTTATAATGTAGTGAAGTATCCTGTTGGTTACACGCGCATGCACCACTGATTACTAGATTATTGGAAAAGCACTCAAGTTGCATTAGCTTCTGGTTCCAATGGTTCCAATGCTACTTAATAGTCAGTGGGCGTGTTTTAAACTGAACTGACATCACAATAACGAACCGGATAGCTCTTCAACCACATGTGGTGAAATTTTTTTTTTTTTAAATTCGCAAGAATAGTGTTATTATGCTAATTTGAATACAAGTCACCAGAATCACTGTTGTCCACGTGTAAGTCTAGTCTAGTTTTTTTGTCTTGAAATCAAACTCAGGCCCTCAGTCAAGCAGATGGAATAAAGCCGTCCCTGGACAAACAGGTTTGGCACATGAAATCTTTAAACTACCATATCTCAGAGACAAAATACATGGAGGCATTTGCAATCATTTTTTCGTCACTTATGTGATAAAGATCAATATTTTGATACCATTAAATGGAATTTTTGAAATGTGCTCAACAAGTAGGTGAAAATTGCTCTCAAAAGTGGGTTTCCTTCTTTTTGCACCGCCCTGTCGATCAGCTGGATGGGATTCAAATCATATTTCTATAACAATTACCATCCCCTTCCCCTACCCCTCTCCCCTCTCCCCTACATCCATATATCCCCCCCCCCAAAAAAAAAACAACAACAAAAAAACGAGAGGAAAATCCTTGGAAGCAACTCAAGTGAGAAATGAAAGTTCACAAATTTGATATGTTATCCATATATCCCTTCCTCCCCCATCCCCCCCCCAAAAAAAAAACAAGAGAGAAAATCCTTTGAAGCAACTCAAGTGAGAAATGGAAGTTCACAAAATTTGATATCCCTCCCTCCCCCTCCCCCCCAAAAAAAACAAGAGAGGAAAATCCTTGGAAGCAACTCAAGTGAGAAATGGAAGTTCACAAAATTTGATATGTTATCTCATCTAAATCCTCCTGAATCAGCTGTGAGATTTTAAATCCCATTTCTATAAGCATTATCACCCCCCCCCCCCATCCCCCGTCCTCCAAAGTCACACTCATACAGCCAGCATTGAAGTCACTCGCTCCCAGCTCGCCCGGAGGTACGCAGCGCCCCGGCTGCCAATTATACAAATTTAACACATCGTCTCATCTCGATGTCTTCCGCATGGCCTGTCGCTGGAGAGCGCGTGATCAGCGAGCTGAATTTTTATGAGTGAGCTGAATATTTTTTTTTTTTTTTTCTTTCTGCGGGAATCTGTCAGTAAGGGGCCATCGTTGCGTGGATAATTGCCAAATGAGAAGTGGGAATGATTCGTCAGTCCACTCTCGCTTGCCGTTAGCTTTACTGTTTTGACAAGAAAGAAAGGAAAAAACTTAATAAAAAAATTAAGAGAGAGTGAAAATTTTTATTCATTTTGACCCTTCAATCACCAAAGAAAAATAAAACCTTGGAAAAGGTAACAGTTATCATGTCAAACATTGATATTTTTTTTATCAAGGCCGCTTCTCATCATCCTCCCCCCCCCCACCCATCAAGAAATACTAAGAAAAGTAGATATCTTAAAACAAAACCAAAAAATACCCCCAAAAAATGCTTCAGACTTTTGTCTGTTAATAATATTTTTTAGTCCAAAGAAAGAGTAAATTTAGTGCTTCTTTTTAAAAATCACTCCATTTGATATCCTGATAAATTGGAACTTTTGTGAGGTGAAAACATTGGCAGTTCCTTTCAGTTTTATGCAAGATTTGGGCCTATAACTGAAGAGTAGCCCAACTGCATTGACTTAAAACTCATTTTGTTGGATTGCCTCTCGTTTTTCAAAAAACTTCACAAGTTTAACGTCATCTTGTAAAGATATTCAAACCCCTTTTGTTGAAGACAATTTCGGCCTCCGTGAGCGGTCATCAACGGCCTTAATGTGTGACAGGTCAGTTTAACAGGGCTGACCGTGTCTTCCTGGGGGATATTTTTCACGGGTCGTAAAATATCCACTGAACTTAAGGGTCAGTAGGATTCATATTATGGACTCTAAATCAGTGGCATTTATTGCCCTGCATACTTTATTGGCTTAAGAAGAGTGACCTACATGTACGTGTATAAACAGAAGTGGCCAGCCTGAATTTAATCAATGTTATAATTACATGTAAATGAACGCCTTTCCATTTTATACTGCGATCTGAAACGTGACCTGCTGAAACGAAACAACTTTTTTTATTTGAGGACTGGTAAGTTGAAGTACTGGTCAAGTTTCCTCCATCTCTCTACCCTTGACCTTGTTGGGTTTTTTTAGAAAGATAAAAAAAATATTAAATTGTAAAGATGTCCCTTATAATTTGCCATTATTTCTTGCTAAAGAAAATTGTTTTAACCAAACTTTTGCAAATGGTGAGATTTCTTCATGTTTAATAGGCCTAAACATCACAGGTGTGTTGCACACATGCTACATAATGTACTAGTGAAGTCATTTTCCCTACCCTGGCCAAAAATTTGATTTCGCTGGTCCGAGAGGGCCAGCCTCCAGTATCTGTGTACCTATCTCAGGGTGCGTCTGTTTAGCTCACCCGGGTCGACACAGGTCAGCTCTTTGCTGTTTGATTAGCTCTGACGTCAGTCTGGGGCTCACCTGGGCCAGCCACCACAGACCCTGCTTGTGGAGCAGAGTCAGTGGTGGAAATACGTCACACACATGCATTATTCATTCCAAGAAATGGACAAATATGGTGGCCGGACAGCAGAAATCCCAAGTGGACGTAAAAATTATTTTTATTTGAAGTCTATAAAGTTATCATTTATTGAGTTCATAGCGACTTTTGAGGCTATAATTCCAGCCCACCTTTTTTGAGTTTTGCAATTGACTGAAAAGTAGTTAATCTCAAACTAAGACCAAATCCGAAACAGGCGTTTTGTCAGTGGCCACAGATACGGACGTCACGTGAGGATCGTGATGGCCCGCGCTTGAGCGTTCGATTAGTCCGGCTGTCTTAGCTAACTCAACTGCCTTCACCCGAGTCGATCCGGGTGAGCTACTCGAATGCACCCTCAGTGACTGACTCACTGAGCAGCTGACTGACTGACTGACTGACCATGGACTGACTGACTGTCACTTGTGAATTAGACTTGCATAAGTCTTACCTTGGCCCAATTAATGACTTCGCTGGTCCCAGAGGGCCAGCCTCCAGTCTCCATGCACCTACATGTGTCTCAGTGACTGACTCACTGACTCACTGTCACTTAAGACTTGCATAACCCTCATCTTGACCCAAAAATTTGACTCAGATGGCTACCTAGACCTCTCAGTCTCAGTCCAAACCGTGACCAGCTGTACTAGGTTTGTCTGGTCTTGGAGCAACTATGTTCTCCTTTTGTGGGAAATCAAATGAAAGAACACGCAAAGGGATTGGGGCTACTCTATTTTCCTAACCCCTGAGAGGTTGCGAACAAGCCTGCATTCGCCACTTTATTGAAGGTTAAATTTGTAATGGTTTTGAATCATGCTGTATTCAAGAAAAATTATACCATCAGGAACAAACGGTAAATAATGTTGACTAATCTTGTTGATTGTTTTCATTCTCTCACGATAGGAATTGTGTTGACTCCGCCTCCATATATGCACATGTTAGGTAAACTGAAGTCCTTGACGTTCAACATTTTAATCTTGCACACCATTGTTACACTTGGCATCATGACCATAGCTATAGCACCGGCAATACGCCACGGTATCATGCGCCCACGGGAAAAGGAGGCTCTACTTGCAAGAAGCTTGCAAATTTAGCTTCGGAACTGAAAAAGTCTTTGTTTCGCAAATGCATCCATGCTTTTTTTTTTTTTAGCAATAGACATGTAGCTATGACGAGCAAAGAACCAATTGTCTTTAAAACAAGGTTGCACTCCCAACAGATGTTTCATTGCAAGTACAGATAGTTAAGCATCATAGTGCCCTAAGTGGAAGGCAATAGATGTCTATAGTCCAACTGTGCAAGGAATATTCTAGTAACGCCATAGGCCTGATATGACATACATGTAGTTGGCGATTGTGTAGTTGGCCCTGTTCCTATAAGGGAAAGAAAACCGCTTTTAGGGATATTAGTCTCACCAAACTAGTTAGCAATCTTTAAAAGTGGATAATGGGCATGGTTTAAATTTTTGGAAGGTATCTTTTGGGACAAAACTACGAAGAAGACAACAAAATGCAACACAGAAATAAAGATTGTGATCACTGCGATGCATGGTATGTGTATAGAGAGTACACAACACAGCGTAGATGTGCATGGCATCAACTGAGAAAATGCATACGAAAATCGCATTTCTACCAAAAGATACTGTTCAAAATTACATCAAATTAACAAGGAGAGTGCCTAAGGTTGCGAAAGTCATTTTGGAATGATAAAAATATTCCAAGAACCAAAATGAAAGAGGGCCCGTAACTACACAATTGCCACATACTTGCTGCGTAGTCGAGCCAAACAGCAGGACACTAAAAAAGTCTCATTTTAAAAAGGTCCTTGCTTGTTGGTTTTTAGGAATTATTCAGAAATTTAGAAAGTAGTTCAGAATTAAGAACTAATTCAAAAATAAAATTTTGAACAGCTGTTGTAGAGAGCTGAACTAACTACATGTAGTTTGAATAAACATTGATGACCTCGCTTTTCCAGCATAGATTTTGTAGAAATTTTCTTAAACATAAAGGAGAATGACATCTGTAGGAAAGCTTCAGAAGTATGTTGCATTGAGTCAAAGATTGGTATAACTGCATATGTGAAGGGAAAATGCTGTACTCCATTGCACGCAAGGCAGCACTGCCATCCATAAAACCATGCATTTATGTGCCTTCATTTGTCCACATTTGTCACAAATTTTTTGATGCTCAAATATCATGCCATCACCAGACACCATAAATAATTCAAAAGACCAAATAATTCAAAGCAAGCCGTGGCTAGTTTTCAAAACTTCTTTTCGATTCTGGCTACATCTCCGCCTTAATTGGATTTCAGTTGGTATAAAGTTACTGTGAGTGGTTGTTAACATGCGATTGTGATTTAATATTTATCGTGTGTCCGCACTTGGATTAACTTTGGAAGTTAATGCAAGAAGTCATTTGTTGCGTAAAGTTTACCCAGAACTTTACGAGGGCACCCTGCGATTGAACTGTTTTACCTGACACCGGATATGGTCGTGGAAAAACGCGCCAAATAATATCGCAGAACACAGCAGAAATATGTTAAAATCTCACATACAGAATGTTTGTAGGCCTGCAATAAAAGGCACATGTGTGAATTGCAGAAGTCAACATTGGTGAGCCCACATGGAAGTTGCGTGATCACAACGTAGGTTTTACAATGTACGCAATTTTTCCGCTACCCGGTTGGCCCTATAAAGCTTACCGCTGCGGAGCATATAGAACTTACAATTGACAGTCGACACTTGACAATTTGGGAAGTTTACCGGCTGTCCGAAGTGGACTTGATTTGGTTAACTTGACAGTGACAACTGTCTCCATAACAGTGACTACAGTCTCCGTTTGTTTTACTTCAAAAAGGTCCCATGCTAACGGGACTTCCATTTAAAAACAAAAACTATGTTGGCTTAAGCTTAAAAAATAACCCTGGAAAAATAAAAAATAACCAGCACAATGCATGAATATCCACAATTGCTTGAATAAAATATGTTGCACCGCTCACAAGAGGGGGCTGTTTACATAAGGCTGTCTGTTGAGAGTTGAACAGATCTTAAAACATTAAACTCCTGTTTAAATTAAAACAAAATTCTTTCATGAACCCTAAATCTTGTAGGTAATTTCCCACCTACCTGTCCCACCTGGCCACTCACGCATTCCACAGAGGGCATGGCCCAAGAGACACCGTCAGTTGCACATGATCACATTCGTGGTCTCGCGTTGTCAACATTTCAGACCAGCAAGCCGCGTTAATCTAATAAAATTGGCATTTGAAAGTCGCAATTGATTTTTTTGATCTTCTTTTTCTCTCTCCAGTAAGTGAGTGAAGTATGTGATTGCACAAGCACGCATAAATTTGCAGCATGACTGTTAATGTTTTCAATCTCAACAACGTTTTTTTTTCCGGGAGGTCATACTTTGAATATACGTGACTGCTGACTCATAGCTTGTCATGCCTACGCAAAAAAAAAAAAAAAATGCTGTCAAAAGTCACTGCAGCTTTAGCAAAAAAATGCCAAATTCTGAATGGCCAAAATCTGTCATGGTGTTATTGAAGAAAAAAAAAGGAACAAATATCATTCCATACATTTTGCTTTATTTGTTTATTTATTTATTTATTTATTTAGAACTTGCTTCCATCACTTTTTCCAATTTTTTTTTTTTTTTGAGAATTAAAGACAGGTTTTAATTTTCACAAAGGCTTCTCGGATCTTGTTTGATTTGTTAAGTTTGGCAGTCAACGTGGTACTTAATAAACCGGAATCAAAATATCAACACGCTTTGTTTACATGTGTGCTTTCTTATGGGAGCTCAGGTGGCTCCCTTAAGAAAGCACAAATGTGAACAAAGCATAATTTCATTATGATTAAGGTCTATTGTAACGCATTGAAAACTCTATCAATACAACTTATTTGAAAATCAAAGTAACATCATTGAAGTGTCACCTTGCTTGCACAGGGGGCACGGTTACAACGGCCCAAATTCATGCGCACCTTAAATTTAAGAATACATGCTTACATGCGCATGACCGTGGTGGCCTCCTCAATGAGCAGGTTCGGGTAATTACCATTAGTCGACTCGTGGTTGATTTGTGACGTAACTTACGCCTGCGCACTCATAGCAATGTGCGAACGTCTCTAGTCAAACCACGTTCAAAATGTCATCAAACGGTCCTGGCTCCCCGTTGCGCTTCATGATGTGCTGGGCTACTGGTTACCAGTGATGGAACCGTGCCCCTAGTCTGGTTCCGAATTCGCTTTATCACATAAAGCTTTTATTGTTCCGATCATTTTTAAAAAAATAAATCACTTGCTTCATATATCATTCAGTTATGATATACAGTTTAATACTTCTGTAAGAAAACATTGACTAATTTTGACCTGGAATCTTCAAAGTTAGACACCCAACCAGCACTGTAAGCAGGCAGAGCCGAATTGAGACCACGCCGAGTTTTGGAAAATGCCGGTAACGGTCGTCAAATTCAAACTAGTGCATGACGCAGCAAAAAGTTCGCCCTAATACGATCCGAGTGCAAAATCGTCGTTGAATTTCAAGTTTTCTAAATAAAAGCAATGGATATTAATTATCAACTATTTTTTTAAAGTTTTTAATAAGCAATTAGCAGTTAATAAAACCTATAATATACTTGGAAATACTCGGACACTATCCGATTGTCGACGAAATGAATTCGGCAAACTTCGGACATTTTCGGAAAAAGGAGGAATTCCTCCCGTTTTAGTCACGTGACGTAAACTGTAATACAATGTATTACCAGAGGCTACCGGACCTAAGATTCATCAGAAATAGTCAGAATCTTTTGGTCTGGGAACCAGACTACCGTGCCCCATGCTCCGGTTCCAAATAGTCGACTAGAGTAGTCCAACCATCCTTTATTTCGAGCAAAGTTAGTTGAACAATGGTAAGCTATAGTTCTGAGCATGTCCTCAACCCAAGACTACAAGGTACTAGTCTCTAACATCAGCACATTAGATCTAGATCGAGCGCTTTCAGAGCATTAATAAGTAAATGTATGATGTAGTTACATGTATGAGAAAGCCGTATCAGTTTTTGGTAGCATTATGGCTGTCAGATGAGTCACAGTTTTATTGACAAATTGCCATTTTCGTGCCTTATGTTATGATGACATTTCAAGAATACAAAGAGAACGAAACGCACTTTTCATGAAATATATCAATATTTCGAAAATTAGTCCTCAGTGAAAGTGTACAGAAACATCACCCATTGTACATAAGTGTTATTTAGTTCAACGCTCACCTCCAAAGTTTCACGGAACAATGCCTGTGTCAGTCCAACAATTGACTGATCGATTGAGCCCCGCCCACTTGTCCCTGCCCACTTGTCCCCGCCCACTTGTCCCCGCCCACTTGTCCCCGCCCACTTGTCCCCGCCCACTGCACATGTGGGCAACATGCACACCTTCCCAATGCCACACTGCATGTTCCCGTCACGTATGTGCACGCATTTCGGACCTTTTGGTCACGCATGTTGGCCATCGACTATAGCTGTGAGTGGTCAAAGCACCATGACGTGATGCTATCCATAGCCAATATACATGTAAAGAAGCAATCTAAAAGCGTTGCATGAATATCTGTGCAAATGTCATGGGAACTTGACATCACATTCGTACCAAAATTTGCCAGAGTTCGAACCTGTTTCAATAGCGCAATTTCACTCAGCGAATACTTGTATTGACGTCATGAATTTCGACTTGCGTTCACTTGTAATGCAAGCATGAACTGTCCCTACAGCAGTCTTGTAAGCATTTTTGCAATTAAAAGTTGCGGTACCCCTGCTATATTAGATTGGAACCAACCAAATGATCCCAGCATGCCAGCTGGTCAAGTGGTAAGACCTCTACATTAGTAAGCAGGAGGGCGTGGGTTCGAGTCCCACCTGAGTAAACTTGTGAAGCTTTCTTCTTCTCCGAAGTGCTTGGACAGCACTGAGCATACAGTACTCATGAAACTTCGTTGTGAAGACCAAAACCCAATTTGAATATTTTTTTTCCATTTCTTGGATGGTCCTACACAGACATTCCAATGAGGGAGGAAGCGGCCGCTGGTACCCGCTACCTCCAAAGCGACGAGGAGGCTGAGCAAGAGGAAGAAGTGGAGGAACAAGACCAGGAAGCCCAGGCCCGATCCCTACCCCGGGCCCATGACGACAGCCCTCCACTGGCCCACGAGGCCACCTCTCTGATGAACGAGTTTTCAGAAAACGCCTCGGGTATGGATGTGCTGTTTGACTCTTCAACCGTTATCCTCCCGAATCCTTCAAAATTCATGAGTAGTTTTCAGAGAATTTTGTCAGTTTCAGCAAAGTTGATGAGCCCGGACATTATTACTTTGCATGCGACTTGAAAGTTTATGTACAAAGCATGTGTCTTTGATTTTCATGCAAAGCGGACGTTTTTGGAGGTTTTAGGAAAGATGCAAAATGCCAAAGGGGTTAGGGTTAAAGAAATTCTAAACAGTGGGGTGCTGTGGTCCAATGGTTACGGTGTTCGACTCGTGTGTCGTGGTACATGGGTTCGAATCCTGACTGTGGGAACATGGTGCTTGTGCACTTTACCATTATTGCTTCGTCCTTCGGATGGGACGTAAAGCTGTAGGTCCTGTGTGTTGTGTAATGCACGTTAAAGAACCCAGAACACTTATTGCTAAGAGAAGGGGTTTGCCCCGGTGTTTGTGGCAGCAGTGGCTGCAATATGCGACGCATCACCTTGTAAACCTTTAAGGTGCTACATAATGGGGCTCATATTTCTCATGTACTTCATTTACCTGTCTTTAATAATAGACATAAATTCCAGCACCTTGAACACCTAATTGTTGGTAGATACGTGCGCTAAATAAAACTCCGGTATTATTATTATTATTAAACCTGTTTACAGATTTTACCAAACGTTGAAACAAACTCCAAATTCAAATTCCTGTGATTTCAGTCTCCAATTTTTGTTTTGCAAAGAATCAAGGATATCTTCAAACCTGAACAAAGGTATGTTCGCACTGGACATATTGGGGGTAAAAATCACCAAGACCATGGTTACTTTTCACATTATAATTGCAGTGCGAACGGTCAAGGAAAGGTTTCTCTCCATTCCTTTTCGTGAGTGTAGTGGTTATTTTAACTGGCCAAACTTGGCTCAGTAAAACTGACATTCCTGAGTCGAAAATTCAGGGGAAAGAATTTAAAGAATCAAATCCCTGTAGCGCACCAAACTGACCTGCCTGTTACTCCTTCCAAACCATCCAAAACTGCCCCAGCACTCCATAGTTTTATGGAGTCATTAGGGCTAACGGGTTAAATTGTCATGGACATTTTGCCCAACAGTTAACAAATTATGAACATGTTTTCACAATCTTAGCTCCGGTTTTCGAGGAGGTCCCACCAGCAAGGGAAGGGTCTGCCACACAGTCTGTCAGGATCCACGTGAATGATGTCAGTGTGAGCAGCGACCCCGGCAGGTCAGAGGACGTCACCTCGGGTCAAGTGTCGCCGTCAAGGTTAAATGGAAGCAGGTAAGAGCAGGATCTAAATTGACCATCTGAAGAGTTCTTAAAGAAGTGCCGTCCGTGCTGTCCAACAAATTCAATTTTATTATTCTGAAGCCCGGTTCATACTTCGCACAAATGCAAATGCTAAGTGAGTTTGACGTCATGAAACATTCGCTGCGAAATTTGCCCCAAGTTGAAATATGTTCAACTTTAACGAATTCGCAGCGCGAATACTTGCCACGACTTCACAAATTTGCTTTCATTTGCGCTTTCGTGCTGAGTATGAACCGGGCTTTACGATTGTTCTAGTTATAGAATTGAACAAAAGAAACTGGTAGGAGTGGGGTTTGAACATGCAACCGCCGGAATACTGTGCCAGTGCTCTACCAACTGAGCTATCCAGCCTTATGTTGGCAGTTCCCTATTTTGTCAATGTCTTTGTTCAAGGGTGCTACCAGAGTTGGGGGGTTTTTTTGACAAAAACTGCACTGTTTTTCTTCTTAAGGCATCTGCATCCTGAAGAAAAACTCTGGCGCCTGTACAGTGTACTTTCCTGATACATGTGTCAGCAATACATGTAGGTCAAGGCTCCATGCAAACCACAAAAGTTG
>JASAOE010001095.1:0-52465 GCA_029964075.1 Patiria pectinifera
ATTAGAAAACAGCATTGAACTACCGCATTTCAGGCCATATCGGTGTTTCTGTAACGCTGCGCCGAGGTTGGGCCAGTTTTGGAGCCAGCATCAAAACGGAATCGCTGAGACATTCGGGAACTCGCCAATTTCAATCAATCGTTAAAATACATGGTGTCACGAACAAATATTGACCTGGTAAGCAGCGAATCCAGAGCAAATTTAGCTGTCCTGGATGCATGCACAACGCATACACGAAGCGCACACAGCCTGAACACCGCATCGTGGACATTTCGTGCATAGTTCACGCTGCATCATTATGCATGAATTTGACTTCAGTGTAAGAAGTTTTCGTGTATTTCCCCGCACTGCGCGAAAATGGTAAAGTCTCAAAGTTTCTTCCAATAACACTAACTGCATTGTCAGAACCGGTCTTTGTTACTCTGTGCGCGTTAGCCGTTTTTGCAGCAAAGCAATGGTTGTGGGTTTCTCTCCAGCAGCATTACTGAAGCCATGGTTGTGTGTAAATTAAGTGTTTGCAACACATTGGTGAATAATAGAATTCAGGTGTTTAAGAAGCAAAAGTTACCTGAGGAGTTGCTTTGCCAACAGTGAGAAGGAACAGTAGAGTAATTGGAGATATTGTGTGTGGGTTTCTGACGGAAAAGTGAGAGTGATCATGAAGGAATCAGATCAAACAGAGACAGATGTGGTAGAAAGCAGATGTAATTTTGAAGAATTGTCTTGTGTGTGTCACTGCATGAGACCTGAGCCAACAGGCGTAGCAAAGCTATAGCAGGCAGTTTGGGTGACTAGTTGAGCCTATTTGAGGCAGTAATATTTGAAGCTGTTCAGGCTGGTGACGATTTTGTGCTCAGTTAAACACACCAAAGATCTGGGATTTCAAAAGCAGCCGTAAGTGTTTATAAGCTAAACTATCCCACTTGTAAATTTATCATTTTGTTGAAGAAATAATAATAGTATTGTTGCTCCGATTTTTATGAAAATAGTATTAATCTCTAAGAAGAAGACATGATATTATTTTTATTTGATTTATGTTGATTAAGAATACTTTAAAGCATGATTAACATATCATTAGTTTGAAGGTCAGATGATGTTTGAAATAAGTGTTGGATTTTATGATGAGATTATACCTTTCGAGAAGACAGCTGATAAGGTATAGAACAAGATGCTGATGGATCATTGATTTGTAAATTACTGATGTCGTGAAAGATATTTATTGTAAAGGATCATGAATATTTTGTAAATAGATGGCTGTCTGGTGAAGGACAAGGGACGAGCTGTAGCCATTAGCCAGGCATCAGTTTGGTGCTGGCTGTAGGACGCAACCCAGGAGGCCGGTGTGTCAACGATCAACCGGCATCAGACGATTCAAGACAGTACCATGGGCTTGATATCCTTAAAACGCCCGCAATACTCCCATTTAAGACCCTTGTATGATAAAACCATTAAAGTATTGCAGAGAGGAAGTTTGTTTAAGATTGAATTGCTATTATTCATTTAAAAGAAACACGGACATATGTGATCTAGAAATTGAATCAATATAACAAGTGAAGAAATACTTGACCTACCACAGTTGTAAATAGAATTAATAAATTGTTTGTAAATATAGATATACTGAAGGAAAAGCTTATTGTGTTTAGTGTGTTTCTTTCAGCGTTGTTGAGAAATAAATAGTTGTAGACTTTTGGACTGATTTAGGAAATAATCTAACATTTGAGGCTTGTCCGGGAATTGAAAAACAAAACCGGAAAAGAAAGCATATTTGATAGTATTGCTGAGTGTTATTTTCATTTTTTCAATCCATTTCAACTTGTGGGAGATATTGAGTGAAATCCTGTCACAACTATAAATGAGTTTACCGTAGTTTTATGAAATACGACCTGAATTTCCTTCTCTGGGGTGTGTTAGATGCAGCCAAATTCGTTAAAGCACATGTGCCTTAGTGGTGTTAGTTTGTGTGGAGTAGTGGTCGTTAAAGCAGAGAGGTTGGTGACGGAACTAGGTGAAGTATTGGATTTACACGAAAAGGAACTATTAGAGAACACAGTATGTGCCGAGAGAGGAACAAACTCAAGAAAGAAAAGATCGTTCGATCTGCGATGTTAGACGCATACCCACGAAGCAGACTAGAAATTCAGCTAGAAAAAGCGAAACTGGCATAACCGTGGCTCGGGTAATTCTAAGGACGGTGCACGGGCGAAAGCGCGCACTCTAGCTACTGCATTTTTGACGACGTTCATGATGATTTAGACGCGTATTTGCAAAGGTTCGAGCGTTATGCAACTTCATAGGCCCACAATAAAAGAAAATTGGGCTTAATCAGTTTGACGCATAACTAAAGGCAGCTCTAGAAGTCTACTCTGGGTTATCCATCAATGATATAATAGACTACGAGACACTTAAGGACGCGTTATATAAGCGCTCGTCCTGCCATTATCGGTTTTCAGGTGAAATTTCACCGCGAACCTGAAGACGGTGAAACACCTCCACCAATTCATAATGAGGTTAGATAACTTACTTTGCCGATGGATAGACATGGCCAAAGCCGAAAAGTCTTTCGCTGGTCTTGAGATCTGTTCATTAGGAACGTTTTAGGAAGTTATGACGAGCTAGCGACTTTCTTGAAAGAACGCAAACCGCAAAGCGTTAAGGACATGCGCACTATGCTGAATAATACTCACACAAGCGCATGGCGGATTTAATCACGCCCTTGTCCTCGGAAGCAGCAACCGCAGTACATGCAAGACAAATGCAGTCACCAGTTAGTAGACCACCGATGCATCCCACAAATTACGCGCAACACAAACAGCCACCATATCACCAACCAAATCGGTCACAAACACCGAGGTGAGGACTTCATATCAACAGAGACGATAGAGCGCAAAGAACTTTGCGTTTTATTTGCCATAAGCTTTTCTGGTCACATCGCCCGCGACTGCAGACGCAGAGGGTCGTCAACATTTTCTAAGATTGCGAATGTTATTACTTCAGCGCTAGTCAGTGTGTTAAGTGATGATCAAGATCCACAAGCACCAGTCTGACCTAAATAGTTCAGCAGAGAATGATGTTCAAAGCAATCAAGTAGCGCAGAAACAGAAACTGCGTATCCCACTGAAACTATAAGCTTGCATGATTAGTGATTAGTGATTGTTGTACACAAGATGGTATGATCAAACTTGAGTGCGGACATCGATTACACTTTACTCGGCGCTGCATGTAAGAGCACAGATGTAAAACGCATGCCAGTAACTAAGGGATTAGTTAACTTGGTACCACCGCATCGATACTACGCGATAGTGGTTGTAGTGGAGTAATCGTTCAGTAAGTGACTTTAGTTCGCGTTAACCAGTTTTCTTGAACACGATCCGAACATGCGTAATGGCCGACGGAACAGTCATAGTAATTTACCAGTAGCATACGTACCACTTGACACGCCATACTTCGTCGGCACGGTAGAGGCAGTATGCATGACAAACCTCTGTTTACGATGTACTTCTCGGTAATATAGTAGGCGCAAGAAACCCCGGTGATCCGAAACCCGACTGGGTACCCGCGAACTTGCCACTAAATCCTACCCGAATTAGCCGCCGAAATGAAAACACGAGTACATCGCAACTTTAACAACGTGATGCACAGAGCCAATCGGCGCCGGTGCGAAACGCCGCTCACAGAAATTAGCCGAAGGCAAACCGTTGAAAAAACTCAAAGTACCCACGACGGTCTACCAGAAATTAGCAGAGAACGAAATACGGCAAGCACAACAAAGAAGATGTGACATTACTTCCGAAGATTCGTGAATTAGTAGAAAGTAGCAGAACCCTCACGTTTTCTAAATAGGGATGGGACTTGATTTGTCGCCGAGAATTTCAATCCTCGAAAATTAGATCACGGTGATACATGTCGCAACTCGTAGTACCGAGTCGCCCAGAAACTCTCAAAGATCTTCTACGCAGACTCCAGCGCGCAAATCTAACCGCAAAGCCCAGCAAATGCGTGATAGGAATGGAAACAGTAGAATTCTTAGGACACGTAGTAGGTCAAGGTCAGCTAGCGCCACAAAGATGAAAAGATCGCAAAGATTCAGTCTGCACCTCGTCCAGAAACAGAAGAAACAAATGAGATCATTCTTAGGACTTGCCGGATATTATCGCAAATTCTATTCCCAACTACGCGGGCCAAAGCATCACCTCTCACAGACAAAACTACAAAAATTCAGAGCCGAGGAACAAAATTACATGGGATGATAGTTCTAAGAAAGCCTTCGAAACACTAAAAGCTAGTCTAATCAGTGCACCCATACTTCATCTACCAGACTGCAATGAACCATTTGTACTCAGAACTGACGCGTCCGAAGTCGGAATAGGTGCTGTACTATTACAAGAACGTGACAATCACTTATTTCTGAATCGAGAAAAAGCATACTCGACGATAGAAAAGGAATGCTTTAGCGTTAGTATGGGGCGTACAGAAATTCCACCGCTATGTTTACGGAAAACCGTTCGTGCTTCAAACGGATCATCAGCCTTTGATGTACCTGCATAAGTCCCTAAGGTCGCAAATGCCAGAATTATGCGGTGGGCGCTCGCTCTGCAGCCTTACAGAATTCGCATCCAGGCAATCAAAGGTTCAGAGAACGTAGGCGCTGATTATCTCCAGTCGAAATGTGTGAGCAATAACAGGCACCTGTTTAAGGTTAAAGCAGCGAACCCACTTATGACGGTAAACGGAAGATATGTTTTATGACGTTGTAAATATATTTTTGTACATAATGGAAATGATCACCAGTTTTACACTTTAATTCACTCTTTTTTGAAATGCGGTGCATTTTCTTCGAATGGGGGTTATTTGTAAGAAGTGTTCGTATATTTCCCTCCTTTTCGCGAAATGGTATAGTCTCAAAAGTTTCTTCCAATAACACTAACTGCATTTATCCCAGAACCGGTCTTTGTTACTCTGTGCGCGTTATGTAAACCGTTTTTTGCAGCAAGCTTTTTCGGTGGTTGTGGGTTTTCTCTCCAGCAGCATTACAAAAGCCATGGTTGTGTGTAAATTAGGTGTTTACAACACATTTGGTGAATAATAGAATTCAGGTGTTTAAACAAAAGTTACTAGGGAGTTGCTTTGCCAACAGTGAAGGAACAGTGGAGTGATTGGGTGTGTGTGGGTTTCTGATGGAAAAGTGAGAGTGATCATGAAGGAATCAGATCAGAGCAGACCAGATCGTGGTGAAAGCAGATGTGATTTAGAAGCAATTGTCTTGTGTGTGTCACTGCATGAACCTGAGCCAACAGGCATAGCAAAGCTATAGCAGGCAGTTTGTGTTGACTAGTTGAGAGCCTATTTGAGGCAGTAATATTTGGGCTGGAATTTCAAGGCCCCAGTGAGCAGTTTGTGTTCAGTTAAAAACACCAAGGAGATCTGGGATTTCAAGAAACCACACAACCGTAAGTGTTTATAGCTAAACTAAACTATCCACTTGTAAATTTATCATTTTGTTGAAGAAAATAATAGTATTGTTGCTCCGATTTTATGAAAACCAGTAGTAATCTTAGAAAGAAAGACTGATGTTAGTACCTTTGATTTATGTTGATTAAGCATACTTTAAAAGCATGATTAATATTAGTTTGAAGATCAGACTGGTGTTTGAAATAAGTGTTGGATTTTTATGATGAAGTTATACCTTTCGAGAAGACAGCTGATATTTTGAATATAAGGTGTAGAACAAGATAACTGATGGATCATTGATTTGTAAATTACTGATGTCAAGTGAAAGATATTTATTGTAAGGATCACTTGAATATTTTGTAAATAGATGGCTGTCTGGTGAACGACAAGGGACGAGCTGTAGCCATTAGCTTTGCAGGGCATCGAACTGGTGCGGCTGTAGGACACCCAACCCAGGAGGCAGTCCTGTATCCAACGATCAACCGGCATCAGACGATTCAAGACATGTACCGTGGGCTTGATATCCTTAAAACGCCTGCTCCTCCCATTTAAAGACCGCTTGTATAGAGTAAAATAATTTAAAGTAACTGCAGAGTGGAAGTTTGTTTAAAGATTAATTGCTATTCATTTAAGAAACACGGACATAATATGATCTAGAAGTGAATTAATGTAACAAGTGAAGAAAATACCGGCCTACCACAGTTGTAAATAAGTGTAAATTGTTTGTAAATAGAACATGATATACTGAGGAAAAGCTTATTGTGTTTGAGTGTGTTTCTTTCGTTGTTGAGGAAATAAATAGTTGTAGACTTTGGACACGAATTTAGGAAATAATCCTAACATCCAGAAAGAATCAATATTTCAGCGGTCCAATGATTGTGTGAGCACCGCGCTGTGTTCAGTGTGTCCCGTTGAAATAGAACTGTCGACAGCTAGACCGCCACATCAGGCCCAGTGAACGCAGTTTGAGGGAGTTTTTGGCCCGTGCGGTGTTTGTTCAGGCCAAGCGTTTCAATGCTGTTCCAAATTTCAGCGACACTTTTGTTTGTCTTAACGTGAAAAACATAAACCGTAATACATGTACTGCACCGTGCAGATTGAACTCCCCCTCGCCCGGGGTGAGACAGTTAAGGAGCTGAACAAACCCTGGATGCTGGATGAGGCCATGCAGCATTGTGTCCAGAGAGGGAACCTTTAACCCCCCCCTCTCCCCCCTGCCCAGGGTGAGACGGTGCTGAACAAATTTGCTGGATGAGGGAAGCAGGCCTGGGAGACCACTGAGGAAGTTTTCTTGGAAGATCAGCAAGGTGGAGTCACAGATAAGGTAGAATCTCCTTCTTGCATGTCTTGCGCTCAAGCACCCCCATACACTGGAAACTATAAACAAAGCGCCATTTAGGCGCCATTGTAACTTGTAAATGCTGGTAGCCATACATTATACTAATACCGATAACCAGCATGGTAGAACCATTGTACTGTCCTTCATTTCGGCTTCAGCTTGTTCGGCTATCTAAGCGCCCTGCATGGAGACTAGAGCTCTTCCCAGTATCCACTTTACGTTAGTCCCTGGTTTTTAAATTTTAAGTCCAGTCTTGAGTCTTGCAACATCTGTTAATTGTGTCCAACCTTTGACATTCTGGTGGGTGAGTATTGACTTCACTTTCAATGCAAATTGAACAACCCTTAGAATTAGTTCATTAATTTTATTGTTGCCAAGTGGAACTCGACATATTAAACATCAATATTCCAGTCTATTTTCCACCTAAAATGTTTGTGTTTTTCCTTTCAGACCAACAGACAGATACGGATCCGTGAATTGCTTCTCCAACATTCCCAGGAGGCTCAGCTCATTTTCATGTAAGTACACAAAGCCACTACTCACTCAATAGACTCAATTTCATGGTTTCAAAGCACACAATTCTGTGCTGATGATCTTCATTCTGTGCTTACAGCACGCTAGCACAGCAATCCTGCGCTATCCCTGTAAGCACAGAAGTAATCCTCTGTAACTTACACTTTTTGCAAAAGCCATAATTTGTTTAAGTGTCATGCAAAAATGTGTGTTGTAGTGTTGGCAATTCCCATGAAAAAATGAGTGGCTAATCTAAGGGCACTTACTTCACAATTACGCCAACCTACTATAGCAGAAACTAGCGTGAACTCCTCAACAGGGGTGAATCTAGCTTTGGCTTGGGAAGGGGGGTGCGATGTCAGGTACGGGGGTAGGGGATCTGGAAAACGTTTCGATTAACCTCATTCCTTCAAATATCAAAATCCTCTTTCCTCATTAACAAAGTAAGCCCACTAGCCTGCATTATAACTAACTCGTCCTTTGTCACGATATTTAATACTTGATGAAATGTTCTTCTATAAAAATAAAACAATAAAAAAAAGTAAAAACAATATATAAACAATATATCCTCCCTAGCCAAGATGGTTGAGTCTTTTTCCATAAATTCCCACTCTAAAAAATGTCCTTTTAGCCAAGATGGTTATTCTTCTCCATAAATCCCTTCTGAAACAAATATCTTCCTAACCATGATGGTTTTCGTCTCCTCCATAATTCCCTTCTTAAAAAGATATCCTCCTGGCCAAGATAGTTGGTCTCTTCCATAAATTGCTCCCTAAAAATGTCCTTTTTAGCCAAGATTAGTCTTCTCCTATAAATCCCTTCTAAAACAAATATCTTCCTAACCATGATGGTTCCTCCTCCATTATTCCCTTCTAAAAATATTTTCCTACCCAAGGTGGATTTAGTCTCCTCTGTAATTCCCTTCTAAAAATATATCCTCCTAGCCACGATGGTCAGTCTTCTCCATTCCCTTCTAAAAAATATCCTCCTAGGCAAGATGGTTGAGTCCCCTCAGTAATTCCCTCTCCTAAAAAAAACCCTCCAAGCCAACACATGAGTGGTTAGTTTCCTCCTTAATAACCTTCTTAATAATACCCTTCTAAAAATATCCTCCAAGCCAAGATGGTAGTCTCCTCGATAATTTCCTTCTAAAGAAAGACACCTCCGAGCCAAGCTGGTTATAGTCTCCTCCATAGTTCCCTTATAAAAAAAAATCCTGCTAGCCAAGATGGTTAGTCTCCTCCATATTTCTCTTTTAAAAAATATCCTCATAACCAAGATGGTTAATCTACTCCATAATACAAATATCCTCATTAACAATAATTATTGTCGTCTTCTCAGTAATTCCTTAAAAAAGTCTGAGTCTTGCGCGTAACTTTGTACACACCTGTCCCAAGTTCTTCCACTGACTATCCTATTGCCGGAAGTATGATATATGTCTATATCTTTTTCTAAATAGTCGTCATGCTCATTCAAAGGCATATTCATAGAAAGGTCGAAATCTCCTTGCTGCCACGGTGTCAGATTTAACGTTTGGTATACCGTGAGGTATATCTACGTTGTGTTTACTTCAGGTTTACTCCAATCTTAACGATAACCAAGTTAACGATCATTAAATAACAATGGACTGTTTTTCTTTTCTGAAGGCTGGTACAAGGGACATACAAGATTTTGCCTAAGATGGAGTGCTGTGCTGTTGGTTCTAGGCCGGGGGATAAGCCACGTAGAGCCCACATAGAGGCCTGCATAGCCATGGTAAGTCAGCACAATCTTCCTTCTTGTGATATTTGCAATGTCGCATACCCTTCAATTTAGGATCACCAGATAATCAATGATGAGCGTAGCTCGTCTATAGAAGCATGTTCACTTAGCCATTATCCAAATGATTAAAAAAAAGCACTAAGCATAATCCAATGAACCCATTAGTCCCTGCCCCTCAAAGTGCCCTGCCTGTTACTCCTTATACCGCCCCAAACCGCCCCAGCACTCTATGGTTGTATGGATTCATCCAGGAATAAATACAGTGTTGTACAATGGAATACAGAATTCTACCAAATATGACACCCATTCTTTAGAAACTGAGCCGCACAATCTTGCACATGAGGTGTTGCTGATCGCTGACAACATCGAAACCAAATTTCATTATACAGAACTGTTTCTGAATATTTAAAAGTGGGCAAGTATCTATTTAGTTTTTAAAAAGGAGGTATAGATGCGAGGAAAATGCGTTTAAAGTCCGGTTCCGGAATATTATTTTGTGCGTTCCAGAACCACATGGCGGGAGACTGTGACACGTTGTATGTGTGTACACTACAAGCGGCGGCTGTACTCCCTTACTGTATTCGCGCAAAGTAACGTGAACATAAATTTTGCATAAAATTGTGACTGGTCGAGTCGAGTCATTACAACTCTGACCATGCATGGCTATTCTTAACATAGACATGGGCGTGGGAAACTAAACACGATGGAGCTTGGTAGCCCAGTTCGTAGAGCACTGGAACGGCAATCCAGAGGTCCCAGGTTCTTTTCCCTCCTTGCTTTCAATTTGTGGATTGTTGTATTTCCCTGTACAGGAAACAGATTATTGCATTGACTGGTCGCCCTGGATGCAGGCCTGCCCTGGTTCACTTCGTCTTCCATATTGTGGCGAATCCCGTCCGGGTCCTCTTGACTCGGTATACTGCTCGGGCCAGCGGCAGTCCTGCAGCACTTGGGGTGGTCCGTTTGGAGACCGTATATCGCCGCGCGTGACTCTTAACTTAGGGGTAGGGCAGGCTTGGATTACCTCAATTGGGCACACAGAATAACTGACAATGGAGGGATAGGTTTATTCGAAGACAGTGGGTTTCTCCCTTTATTCAAACAACCACTGAAAACTGACTTAGACCTTTAATTAATGAAACGCTCCTTAAGAATTTGGCTCTTTAAGGAATTTAAAGTTCCTTAAGGGAAGTTTAGGCTCCTTAAGGGAAGTTGAAGTTCCTTAAGAATGCAGATTCCTTAAGGGAATAGTGGTTCCTCAAGGCAAATATTGATTACTCAAGAAATGTTTGGGTTCCGGAAAGGAAATTGAGGTTATACTTGACAGAAAAGTGTGTTTAGTCGGCTGGGAGGCTGATATCAATTATAATTAGTTAAACTACGGGAGTTGAGTGGTGGAAAAACTACACAAATGTGGCCCAAGTGCTTATAAGTTCGGATCTTAACACAAAAGGCACGGTAATGCAATTAAACTCACAGACGCAATAACAGCGCGACGCCTCGAGCTCTGCTCCCCGGTTCTCCACTCAATTGGTCGCTACCACCGACCACCACTAACGGCCCGGACTGCTACCCAAAGCTAGTCGGTCTCCCCGACGTCGTCTGTTGCCCACCCACGCAATTTACGGCACCTTGAACCACGAGCAACTGAAACCCACGTCCGCCTCTACTGGCTTCTTAGCACCAACTCCCCAAATTCTACACGAGTCCAAAAAACGCGGCAATCCCACACGAGCTAATACGGCTACTGCGCACGCACCCCCAGGTAACACGCGCTAGTGCACTACACCGGCTCTTCCAGCCTACGCGCGCGCACCCTAGGTCTAGCGCGCCCGAGCGCAGCAGCGCCCCCAGACTTCAAGCACCGAAGCTACATTTCGTCACACAGCCCCCTCTAGTTCGGACCGTCCGGTCCGTTAAACTGATAAACAATCAAACGAAATTAGACTGAGGTGCTTCCTTATACACAACAAATATAAACTTTAACTTTATACATCATAAGGCACCTAAGGTTCCAACCTGATCCTTAAGTGAATACGGCCTCCTTAAGGGAGTTAGTCAATTACTTACAGGCAGCTAAGTTCACTCTAGAAATACCACCTGGGTAGTCCCATGTAGGAACTTGAATCAAACATCAAATTTTAAGGCAAGAAACGTTCTCCTTACAAAACCACATACAAAGCCAAGGCCACATCTCGAATATTGGTAAAGTTAAATCCAAATACAAAAAAATCAAGGCAAAGTACGAACCTCCTTAAGGAAGCCTATGCACATTGTATTGATTTCTTTCATAAACAACTGGTATATTCAAAACACAACTCTTAGAAACTCACTTAAACTCACCCGAAGGTTTCATCATTAAGTCGAAAACACAACAATATGAAGCTGTCATTAGAAAGTCAACCTGATGAAGAAGGTCAACCTAAACACACTTTCATGCCTAATGTTCAAACTATTAGTGCTACTGGAGAATGAAGCCAGCCTGGAACTCCACATCGTAGATTCTCTGGATGACTTCCTCTGACACCTTGACGCCATTTTGGAAGTGGGACTTGGTGTTCACCTCGGTGACTCGCCGGACCTTGCCGGTCATCATGCGCTCCAGATCTGCAGTGGTTGCAGGAACTACAGGTTGAGGTCTCCGATCATCTCCGCTGAGGCTGTAGACTCTCGCCGAGGCCGGCTGTGGGACAGATGTGTCGCCAGCAATTCCAGCAGTAGCCTGCAGGTACATGGTCTGCTGCCTTTCACCTTCACGGTACCGCAGGGTACTTCCCCCCTAGGGCTTTCCCTAGGTTGATCGGTGCAACAGGGGTTTCCGGTTCTCCGGGTCACTTCGCGGCTATCCACCTCCTCCTCGTCCTAGCTGCCAAGCTGGGTGCCTCTCGCCATTTGCATCATACCTCGAGGCTTTCCTCCCCCAACCAACACCTGCGGTCGCTCGTTTAGACATTGCTCCACTAGAGATGCCGACCCTGGAGACAAGGATAGCACTGGAGCTTCGTCGTTGGTCATCCTCTCAGGCGTACAGGCTATTGGCCATTCCTGGCCAACGTCAAGCTCCTGCGAATCACGCACCTCGGCTCCTCCTGCCTCTGCGTGATCCGTTTTCTTAGGTGGAGGGCATCCGTCCGCTAAGTCCGCCGCTCTACGCTTTGGCAGCAGGGTCTTTCCAGGAGTAGATCCTGGGCCCCGACACACTGCCTGCAGCCTCCCGTTTCGGCACCTTCCTCTTATCCCCAGGCGGTTTAGACTGCTCCTCTGCAGTGCTGCCTGACTGCGGCCTCGCCTTTGCAGGTTGTCCCTTCAGCCTTTCCTCTCGCTCCTGGGCGGTCTCAGCAGGATCTCCGAGACTTCATCTATCTGCGATGGGTGGTGCTTGTTGTAGTGTGTCTTCAGGTTGTCTCTCCGATTATACCTCCTGTCGCAGCGGCCGCAGTGATACAAGATGCAGGGGGCGTGTTTGGCTGCTGTCATGTGCTTCTCTTTGCTCTTTCTGTAGACGAATGTCTCTTTGCAAGTGACGCACGTATGTAGCTTCACGTCCCGCCAGTCCTTCGGTTGGTTCCATCCCTCCTGTTCCTGCTATCCATCCTGGAGTGATACTGTAGGGCGACAAAGAAAAGAAAAAGAAAAAAATGTATATGATTGTGGGATTAATCATTTATGTAACAATTCCTACCGGTAGCGCTGGGGACGTCTCCGAGTTCTCTCAGGGTTCCTTCATTGGCGGTACGGAGCTTGCTGACATGGAGACCGTTTCCCATCCGGCTCAGTTGGGACAGATGGTTGCACAGCTGGCACTGGATCAGATCCACGCATCCTGCGTCGGACGGGCTACCTTCCGAGGGCTCCTCATCATCCTTGACCTCTTCCACTTCATGTTCCCTATCTGCACTTCCGGTTGGTCACCTGCCTGGTCCATTGGTGGAACCTCAGGCTGCTGCAAGTCATCTCGCCTCCCGTTACTGTTCTTTGGGTTCCATGGAGCCAAGGAACACCTTCATATGGCTTAAGGCTGTCACAGTGAACGACCTTAAATCTCCCTCCCTTCTTACGCTGATTCCGGTACGTTACGTCTGACAACTTGTCCACGGTAAGATAGGGACCCTCCCATCTACACATCAACTTCGGTGAAACGCCCTTTCTTGGCAGGGTTAAACAACCAGGCAAATTTGCCTTCTGCAAGCCCACTGCGCTCGTGCCTTTGTTGTAATTGCGCTTCTGTCTCCTTGCACTTTTCTTCAAGTTTTCCCTGGCCCTGTCATGCGAACACTGTATCCTTTTGCGTACTGCTTGGGCAAAGTCCTGCCCTTCTGTTGGCTCGACGTCCTCTGTTGCAGGTTCTTCCATCGTCAGGTCGATAGGCAGAGACACTTCCCTTCCTAACATCAACATGTTTGGAGTCTCTCCTGTGGACTCCTGTGGGGTACTGCGGTATGCCGCTGTTGCATACGGCAACTCCTCATCCCAATCCTTGTCATTTGCTTGCTCCTTCATGAGAATGGACACGATGTTAACCAGTGTCCGGTTAAATCGTTCCACCATCCCATCTGATTTGGGGTTATATGGGGTGGTTCTAGTCTTTTCAATTCCGAGGATCCTACAAACCTCAGCCATAAGCTGCGACTCGAAGTTCCTTCCTTGATCTGTATGCAGTGTCTTCGGAACTCCTAATCTGCAAAACAAATTCCTTGACGAACCTATCCGCAACAGTCACTGCCTTCTCATCAGGTATTGGGTATGCCTCGAACCACTTACTAAAGTAGTCCCCAACTACAAGTATATATCGGTTTCCACTCCTTGTCACTGGGAAGGGTCCCGTAATATCCATTGCCACTCGTTCGAGGGTGCTCCACTAAGTGTTGCTGAAGCGGGGCCTTTCTCCTCTTGCTTGGTGACTTCCTACTGGCACATACGTCACACTGTCGTATGAACGACCTTATGTCCGCTGCCATCCCTTGCCAATAGAACTTGGTTCGAACCTTAGCCATCGTCCGCTTAGCCCAAGTGTCCACTTGTCCGTCCAGCGTGAAGCTCATGTAATATCCTCTGGCGATATTCCAGTGGCACCAACGTTTGCCACTGCACCTCCTTGCCGCTATCCGATTCCCCAGCGGCGCAGCCAGACGCCACCACGAACAGACAACTGCTCCCATCGCAACCAGTAATTCTTATGTGCGTTGGACATCACAGAGAGTGTTTCCCAGTCTGGGCGAGGCCCTCCCTTCTCCTTAGCTTTGATTACCCATTCCATCGAGTCTTCCTTAAGCTGCGCTTTCCTCCAGTCTTCATTGGTTACTTGAGGCAATAGCCCTACCACGCATACTTCTGCTCTTTGTTCTCCTGTGTCACCATTGAGGAAAGGAACCGTGCCTTCCTTCACTGACGAAGATTCCCTTCCTTCAACTTCTTCCATGGTTACTTGTGAAGACATTGCACTTTGGTCTCTCCAGTAGTCTTCTCCTCCTTCGCTCCCTACAATCGAAGGTACCTCCTTTCCTTGTTCCTTAAGGGCTCCTCTTCTCCACCAGTGTTCTGTCCTTCCATTCCACATTGTGAGCAAGGCCGGCGTGACAAACTATCTGCATTTTGGTGAGACTTTCCTGCGCGGTGGATAATTTCGAAATCATACTCCCCGATCAGCTGTAACCATCGTGCAACCTGTCCTGAAGGTTCCTTGAAGTTAATGAGCCACCGCAATGCTCCATGATCCGTCCGAACCGTTATCTTTCGTCCATAAATGTACGGGCGGAAATGTTTCAGAAACGTCACCACTGCAAGGAGTTCCCTCCTGGTTACGCAGTAGTTCCGTTCTGCCTTCTTCAAAACCCTACTAGCGTAGGCAACAACGCGTTCCTTACCATCCTTTATTTGTGACAGAACTCCTCCAACCCCTGTGTCACTGGCGTCTGTGTCGGTATGAGCGCACTGTCTGGATCTGGATAGGTGAGAATAGGGAACTCTGTCAGGCGTTTCTTCAGTTCCCTGAAAGATGCTTGACACTCCTCCGTCCATATGAAGTCTCTGTGCTTCTCCGTCAAAATGTGCAGTGGCCTTGCCACCGTTGAGAATCCTTCAATAAACCTCCTGTAGTAGGACGCCAGTCCTAGAAAACTGCGCACCTCCTTCACTGATGTAGGTATAGGCCAATCCTTCACTACCTGGATTTTCTCCGGTTCCGTACTGATTCCTTCCGGCGTTACTACATGACCCAAATAGCGAACTTTCTGTTTGAACAGATCACACTTAGCAGGTTTCAATTTCAATCCTGCCTCTCTCAAACGTTGAAACACGACCTTCAGCCTGCTTAGTTCCTCTGGGATAGTCTTACCGAACACTATAACGTCATCTAAATAAACTAGAAGCGTTTCCCAGTGAAGTCCACCCAAGACCCGTTCCATGAGCCTTTCAAAAGTAGAAGGCGCATTACAGAGCCCGAAGGGCATGACACGCCAGCTGTAAAGTCCACCTCTTACAACAAAGGCTGATTTCTCCTGCGCCTCCTTATCAAGTGCCACCTGCCAATAACCCGATGCAAGGTCCAGCGTGGAAAACCACTGCGCACCAGATAACGCATCAAGGGAATCGTCAATCCTAGGGATTGGATAGGCATCCTTGATTGTAACAGCGTTGAGCCTCCTGTAATCCACGCAGAACCGTTTGGTTCCATCCTTCTTCTTCACGAGCACCACATTAGACGCCCAAGGGCCGCTGGAGGGTGTGATCTTTCCGTCCTTAAGTAAATCCTTAACCTGCCGATCTATTTCCTCTTGCTCAACTGCAGGGAACCTCCTAGGCCTTTCCCGTATCGGTCTAGCACTCTCGGTAGCTATGTGATGTTTCACACATTCCGTAAGTCCAATGTCATCACTTCCCTTTGAGAAGATGTCCTGGAATTCGCAGATCAACCCTGCTATCTTCTCGTGATATCCCGACTCTACATCTTTAACACTCCTCTCGTACAAGTCCAGTAGGTAATCCGGTACATGATCGGCCCCTCCTCCTTGCACGGGTTGAAGTGTTTCCACATCCTGTTCCGTCACTGGAGTCAAGAACCCAGCCATGCTACCTGCCTTTACGACACAGGTCCTCCTTCCCGGGTTGAACACCCTTATTGGCAAGTTCTCTTCTTTGGGTCTCACCAAAAGTCTGGCAACTATAAGACCCTTGGCCGCCAACTCAGTGCTCTCCGCAGGTTCCATGATCCCAATCCCTGAAAAATCCTGTGTCACCCTCGCGGACACGAGTGCCTCATGTCCAGGGGAACATTTGTAGTTTTCTCCACGATCACCCGAGCACATAAGGTGGCGCCCTCCTTATTCGTACACTTAATTTTCTGTCCGTTCAATGTCAGGACTAGTTCGTGGAAGTCCAGCTGTCCCTCGTTGGCAGCAGATAATCCATTCCAAGGATCCCATCCATTTCTAATTTGGCGAATATCGCACGAACCGGAAAAGTGGTCCTGCCTACCTGTATCTCTAACCAGGCACCACCTATTGTCTCTATTGGGCGACCATCGGCCCCATAAAGTCCCACGCCTTCCTTGCTTAGTGTTGGCCTCCGTTCCGCTGGAATGCGAAAATATACCTTCGCCGAAAGGATGGTATCTGTCGCCCCTGTGTCTACTTACATGCGCGTCTCCTCTCCCCTTACCTGCGCATTTACATAAAGCCCACCCCTCCTCTTATCGATTCTTGAGGGTAATACCGTTTCTCGCCTGTGCATTCCTATTCCTTGCGGCCCTCCTGATTCACCAGCCCTCCCTTGGGCCCCAGGGGAGGCTGCGTGTCGTTTCCCGGTGCTGGACAGTCCCGTGCTATGTGTCCCTTGCCATGGCAATTGTAGCACTCCTCGTTCCTTGGTGCCGGGCAATCCCTCGCAAAGTGTCCTGGGGCCTTACAATTATAGCAAACGTCTCGTGCATTTGCCTTCCACCTCCTTCCACCCAAGTACTCCCCCTTTGGTCCTAGACCACTATTCCCTAGGTTCCCTTCATTACTCTTGGCAACTTCTTGTAGCATCGTCTGAATTTTCCCGAACGATTGAACCATACACTCCTGAGTGTCCTTAATCTCTCCCCTCAGGCTCCTCAACGTTAATTCCTCCGTTCCCTCGAGAACTCTAGCGAATTTCTTCGTCTTGTCGTTAGCCCTGCGATCCTCGGTCCGCAGGAAACTCTCCGTCTGCAAAGCAGCTCTGATTGAATTATCCAATGTATCAGGCCTCGCCCGAAAAATCCCTTCTCTGATTTCCCTATCCTTCACGGCGTCCATGAAATGGCCCTTGGCCAGTCTCTCCCTACTTTCGTCTGAGAACTCCGGGTACGCTAAAGCTGACAGCTCCCTAATACTAGCCCCAAGCTCCTGAATAGATTCGGACTCTCCCTGCCTACAATGGCGAAGCTCCATCAGGTGGAACTCCGCCTGTTGGCCAGGACCGAACCTTTGTTCCAGGCGCAACATCAAATCCTTCAGTGAAAGATCTTTTCCTTCGGGCTGACAACCAAGCACCTTCAGGGCTTGTCCCTGGAGGCTTGCCGACAAGAACACAGCAGCCTGGCTGTCCGTCCATCCATTTGCTACACAGCATGCTCGAAAATGAGCCTTATAATCCTTCCACGGCACCTTTCCATTGAAGCGATCAGGACAAATGTTTGGTTTCTTGAGTTTTTCCTCCCGTTTATTGGCTTCGCCATCCCCCGATGACTTCGGCGTTGCCGAGACTGTCTCTGCCTTGGTAGCTGTTGGTGTCGCTGGTACTTGTGGGGTTGTCCGGAATGTGCTTGAAACAACAGGACTTGGGGTGTACGTGAAAAGTCCCGGGGTTTCGATCCGGTCCACCTCTCGTGATTTAGAAACGACGTCCTGCATGACCTGCCTCATCTTCTTCATTTCCTCCTCCATTTCCAGTTTCTCCTGGCGAGCAACCTCATACATGCTTTCGGCTTGATGTGCCTCCATCCTCAGAATAGCCAGCTCCTCCTCAACGAATTTAGAGTCCGAGTCCATGACTGCAGGTGCAGTCTCCTATCCATCCCCAAGAAGAAAATCACGCCTTATCCCACTTCTGACACCAATGTGGCGAATCCCGTCCGGGTCCTCTTGACTCGGTATACTGCTCGGGCGAGCGGCAGTCCTGCAGCACTTGGGGTGGTCCGTTTGGAGACCGTATATCGCCGCGCGTGACTCTTAACTTAGGGGTAGGGTGGGCTTGGATTACCTCAATTGGGCACACAGAATAACTGACAATGGAGGGATAGGTTTATTCGAAGACAGTGGGTTCTTCCCTTTATTCAAACAACCACTGAAAACTGACTGAGACCTTTAATTAATGAAAACGCTCCTTAAGGGAATTTGGCTCTTTAAGGAATTTAAAGTTCCTTAAGGAAGTTTAGGCTCATTAAGGGAAGTTGAAGTTCCTTAAGGGGAATGCAGATTCCTTAAGGGAATAGTGGTTCCTCAAGGCAAATATTGATTACTCAAGAAATGTTTGGGTTCCGGAAAGGAAATTGAGGTTATACTTGACAGAAAAGTGTGTTTAGTCGGCTGGGAGGCTGATATCAATTATAATTAGTTAAACTACGGGAGTTGAGTGGTGGAAAAACTACACAAATGTGGCCCAAGTGCTTATAAGTTCGGATCTTAACACAAAAGGCACGGTAATGCAATTAAACTCACAGACGCAATAACAGCGCGACGCCTCGAGCTCTGCTCACTGCTCCGATCCCCGGTGCTCCACTCAATTGGTCGCTACCACCGACCACCACTAACGGCCCGGACTGCTACCCAAAGCTAGTCGGTCTCCCCGACGTCGTCTGTTGCCCACCCACGCAATTTACGGCACCTTGACCCACGAGCAACTGAAACCCACGTCCGCCTCTACTGGCTTCTTAGCACCAACTCCCCAAATTCTACACGAGTCCAAAAAACGCGGCAATCCCACACGAGCTAATACGGCTACTGCGCACGCACCCCCAGGTAACACGCGCTAGTGCACTACACCGGCTCTTCCAGCCTACGCGCGCGCACCCTAGGTCTAGCGCGCCCGAGCGCAGCAGCGCCCCCAGACTTCAAGCACCGAAGCTACATTTCGTCACAATATCACCAAGAGCACAAGCCTTCTCATATGCGGGGCAGTGCTGATTGTAAGTAATCTGCTACGGTCGCAAGTTGTCTGTGATTTGACAAAAGTTTCTCCTTGTGAAGCATTATGATCAGAACCTAGCGGTGCGGATCATAAGTTATTTGCTACAGTTGCAACTTGTCTGTGAATTAATTCAAGCATGTCCTTGTGAAGCATTCTGATCATAACTTAGCGGTGCAGATCGTTAGTAATCTGCTTCGGTCGGAAGTTGTCTGTGATTTGACAAAAGTTTGTCTTTGTGAAGCAGTGAGATAAGAACCTTGCGTTGCGGATCGTAAGTAATCTGCTACAGTTGCAAGTTGTGTGTAGCATAAACATAAATGTCATAAAGAGTGGGTGATTTGTTTTTTGTGTGTGAACAATTTAAGAGATATTATATTTTTAATTATTATTTTAGTAGAGTATTAATTTCTTTAGTAAAGTATAGATGCTAGGCTTTAAGGAGAAACATTTTGTCCCGCCTTTCATACAGGGTGAGCAGAGTACACATTTGATGGAGCTTCTGATAGACTCTCACGAGAAATGGGTGGATGTTCAGAAGATCAAGGCATTCCCAGCCATGGTAGCAAGCCTTACGCTAAGAGCCGGGGCACAGGCACTCATGCAGGTAGGCTTATGAGGGGGATCAGGGTCAGACCTGAGTATGCGTGGATAGCTCAAGTTTTGTGCATTTTGATGATTTGTGTATTTTTTGACAACTACACGCGTTTCAGACTAGCATTCAGAGAAGTGCCGAGCTAAATTATTCCAAAGAGTTGTATTAGGTTTGACGTTTGAAACATTGAGGAGCAACTACACATGAAAGTCGTCCAAAGATTGAGTGTTGCAGTCATTCAGAATGACTCCAGCGTCTAATCAATGGAAAATTAATACAAGAACTTTGCCTGTGTTTGAAACTTGAATCTATTTAAGTTGAGTTTAGTTAAGTTAGGGACTCTGGAACACCAGTTTTAAATTGATTGAGGTACTGTTTGATAACTTCGGTCTTTTTAATTTCTGCGATATAAGTCGAGTATGAGTTGAGTAGTTTTTTTTTACAAGTATACTACTTTTTACTGAGTACTACTTTATGAGTCGATTCATTTGTTTTCAATGAATCCTGAGGTTTTGTATTAGTTGAGTACCTTTATACAAGTCTTGTGTAGGCCTACCTCTGGTGAATTATTTTAATGAATTTTTCGATGAGTATTTTGAGTACCGAAATGTGTACTCACAGTTGAGTACTTGAAGAAGACTTTGTGGAATAAATTTTGATGAACGGTTTGAGTAAAATGCAAGCAGGTCTTTAAAAACAATTAAGTCAAAGTTGCAAAATGTATAACAAGATCATTAAACCTGTTTTTTTGCTTTTGCAGCGCTAACGTTGGTCTTTTCCAAGACCTGATACAATTTATTTAGAGCAAATGCATTCAAATGTTCCTTCCTGATTGGTTTCCGTCTAGATTGGTTGGTTGCATGGGTAAGATCAAGAGCAACACAATCATCAAGGAGCTCTCCAACCCTGAGGAAGCAGCCTGGAGACCATGAAGAAGTTTTCTTTGGAAGATCAGCAAGGAAGAAGTCACCACAATCAAAGAGAAGGTAGAATCTCCCCCTTGCGCTCAAGCACCCCCCTCCCTCCACAGTGAAAACTATAAACGGGGGGCCATTTGGGCGCGCATCGTGGCTTGTAAATGCTGGTACCAAATACACGATAACCAGCATGAGTGAACCAGTGAAGTGTCCCTCATTCCGGCTTCTGCTTGTTTGACTATAGAGCGCCATCTTGTCCATGCATGGAGACAAGACACTGAAAGCTTTCCCAGTATCCACTTTACGCTTAGTCCCTGGTTTTTGTGATTTAAGTCTAGTCTTGCAACATCTGTTAATTGTGTCAAACCTTTGACAGTCTGGTGAGTGATTTTCAATAATGAGATTGATCAATTTCAATCCATTTTTCCGTACAACTCTCGGTTCATTTGATTTGCCAAGTGCATGGAACTCAACTTTATGAAACATCAATAAATCACTCCATTTTTTCGTCTGAAATCTTTTTTCTTTCTTTCAGACCAACAGACAGATGCGGATCCATGAATTTGCCTCGCCAACATTCCCAGGAGGCTCAACTCATTGTCATGTAAGTACACAAAGCCACTACTAACTCAATAGACTCAATTTCATGGTTTTAGCACACAATTCTGTGCTTATGATCCTCATTCTGTGCTTACAGCACGCTAGCACAGAAATCCTGCGCTATCCCTGTAAGCACAGAAGTAATCCTCTGTAACTGATTGTTTACACTTTTGCAAAAGCTGTAATTTCTAAGTGTCATGCAAAAATGTCTCTTATAGTGTTGGCAATTCCATGAAAATAATGAGTGGCTAATCTAAGGGCACTTATTTCACAATTACGCAAACCTACTCACTATAGCAGAAACTAGCGTGAAATCCTAAACAGGGATGGATCTAGCTTTGACTGGGGGGGGGGGGTGCGATGTCAGGTATGGGGGGGGTCTGGAAAATGTTTAGATTATTTGCGCCTGGGGGGGGGGAGGTGACCGCCTATAGATCCACTACAAATGTACTGTAAAACCACACGCTCGCTATTTGAGAGCTGTGAAAATTACTGTTAATGTCTATAGAGATTGCACGATTTCAAGCCAGGTCGTTTTTATTGGGGGGGGGGCGTTTAGACATGAAAAGGGCACTCGCCAATTTCTGTTGAAGTTACATGTAGATAGGGTTTTTTCACTAGTCCCCCGGCCTCCGTAAAATAAGAAAGCGGGGCGTAGTGGGACGGGGGGCTAGGTACCATCTTCCTCTGGGGGCTTTTCAAACCGGCGATAATGGCCACTATCGGACAATTAACCCATCACGGTGGAATTGCGTCAACGCAACTTGTAAAATATTGTCTAAACATGTTATACAAATGGACGCAGAACGCCAAAATCCGAGACAAACGAAAATTGCATGAGCCATTTCGCGGATACCGCCATCTTTGAATTGGGGGGGGGGGGCATTACAATGAAAAGTCATCCCATCATTCTCAGCTACAGTTGCATGATGAGACGTATTTTCACTGTAATGCCTCCCCGAAAAATTATTCAAAGATGACGGCATCCGCGAAACGGCTTATAGAGTTGTATAAGCAACGTGGTTAACTCGCAAACGGCGGTAGGTCAATGGGTGGCGCTTTTCATGGCGGCATAATTTCTGAAGTTTACACGAAATACCAAAATTCTTGAAAAGCAGCTGGCGAAACAAGAAACTTTTTAAACAAAACTAAGGACGCTTGTTTAAAAACTAAAAGGTCACTTGTGTAAAAAGGGCACTCTTTACAAAATAATCTGGGGGGGGGGAGGGTGTTAACCACTGATGCAAAAAACGGGGGCGGGGTGAGCAATAAGTCTAACAGTGCTTGTGACCTAGTCTGACTAAGCTACTGTGGTCACCTGATCAAAATTGGTGATCTGATTGGTCAATGTGCACTGTTGATTGACGTGCAGGAAGGGTCCATTATAACCTTTTCCTTGATTTCTTGCAGGAGTCTACTTATTCCCAGGAAGCGTGCTTGTTCAGCTTCGATGTACATGTGCTGGCTGGAGACATTATCCAAGGATATGCTGTCAGCAGGGGACTTAATTGCATCACCTGACCAAATATGGCATCCAAATAATAGTCAATACAAAGAATTTCACTTGAAATGATAAAGTGACAAAGGAAAATTCCTACCAGTTGAAAGACCCTCGTCACTTGAATGAAATTTGTACTTTGCTTTGATTGATTTCGTTAAGATTGTTTCTTTACCATCGAACGGGCTCACACTTTCACTGATGTTTTCAAAGTGAGTTTCTTGAATGCAATCAAGTAATACTGATTGAGAACAATAAAATACTTCAAATAATTTGGAGTCTTTTAATCAAGAAACACTTGTTGCACTTTTACGGGCTTTAAAAACAACAGCCAACTCCACTTTTGTCATTACTGTGGGCACGTTTCTGTTACAACTGAAATTAATTAAAATCATGTTATTTTATTTTTATCTCGTATATCTTCATTTACAATGCTATAACCATTTGCAATTCATGTGCCCATTTTTATGTATTTCTTTGATGCTCGCTAAACATGTGCCTGGGGTTGGTTTCTCCCCTCCGACCATCTTATCATTGTTTCTCCATATTGTTTACCGTTTTTAGATCATGTAAGACATTTTTTTCCTTTTCTCTTATTGAATTTTATCCAGTAAGTCTTTCGATGTACAGTTCTGCCCATTTAAAAAGATAATTGTGTTTTCTTTACAACCCATTACAGTAGGATTTTATGTGCAATTTTGATTTTATTTCACTGCAAACTCTCCCCCATACCCAAATTCTTCCCCACCTCCCCACCCACCCTTCCCTCCCCCACCCATTCCTCCATCCAGCCCCCCCACCCATACCCCTATCCCTACCCTCCCATTCTCCCCTCCTTTGCTCTTCCCACCCCTTCCCCTGTTCATGCTTTTCCCTCCAATTGGTGTATTTTTGTTGCCTTGCCAGGCCTACTCAAGGTTTTATCCCCTTGTTTTTACGCCTGAGTCCTAGATTGCTTGTTTGATTTGTGATGTCACCCTCCCACTGTGTAATTTTTGTATTTTAATGTTTTAACAACCTACCGAGTACTGTACATTGTATTTTATTTCTTTTTGTCATTTTAACTAAATGTCAATAAAGGCATTTCTATAAAAAAAATAAAAAAATACGAAGCCAAACGAAAAAAAGAGAGTTTTTATCAACAATGGAGGTGCTTTTGGTAATCCTCAGAATGAGGTTTTATGCATACTGTTTTCATAGCCAGTCAATTGTTACTGTTACATAATTCTCACATATTATAACGTTTAAAATAATGCAATCATTTAATAAAATCCAGTGTGTTCTAATTGCTGTGAATAGCATTAGAATATTTCAAACAATTGTTAATCCAAATGCCAAGCTTAAAGTCTATAAGAAAATCAGATTCAATCACTCCAGACTTTTTTTCGTGACATGAAATAAAAATTGATACATGCATGGGATTGATTTAATTGACATCATCTGTGCTGGGCATACAGGGAACATATGGCGAAGAAAATAACATGTCACAGTAAACGCCCTAAAATTATCCAGGTAGGTAGCAAAATATTTTGTTTGTTTGTCTGTATGTCTTTTATACTTTGTTTGCTTTAGGATACAGTTATTGTGTTCAGTTAATCTGTTTTAAATACCCAATACTAAAAATAAGTTGCATTTATTTTCGGGAAAAAACATGTTATTTTATATGTTGACCAAATGTGGCAATAAAAAAATGGCGGTCAGTTGTTAACATTTCTGGATACATGGTGGCACTGCTTTATTGCAAACCTTTGTTTCTTAAAAAAAGGCAGTGGGTATTTTTCGGAGACGGCAAACCTTTAGTTAACGTTAGTTTGCCGGATATGCACTGAACATTCGCAGTTACTGTTTTTTGTACTTAAACCTTTTCCGGTGACAAATTTTAGTCTGGCTCCATGCCATTATTATCATGATTATCGTTGTAACTTCGTATTCACAAGATGGGATTCAGACCATTTTATAATTTCGGACTTTATTTCCCTTTAAAAAAAATCCTCCAGGGCCACAAATCTGATAAAGAAAATGTAATACTCTGCAATAAAATGTTTGAGACATGTTAAAATAATAAAAGAAGAATATTCTTATTTATTTGGGGATGGGAAAAAAAAAACAACTTTAAAATGTGGCGGGGAACGGGATCGAACCCGAGTCATCCCGATCACTAAAGCCTTTGCTTAACCACTACACCAAACGTGCTAAGGGAATTTAATACATCTTATAATTCAGCGCTGTCTTAAAAAGTAGCGCCCTCTGTTGATATGGATTGCCGCTGGCAAACCTTTAGTAAACGTTAGTTTGCCGTCATTACCTCCGGCAAAATATCCACTATCTAAAAAAAAATGATGACCCAGCTTGCTTTGAAAAAATATTCTATCAAAATACTTCTCAATAGGCCTACAATGGGAACAAAAAAATTGTCAAAAAACTTAACGCATACTTTTTACTATATTTCAATACTCATGCATATAAAGCTAAATATTTTGTTTTGCAAAAAGTCAAAATAAATGGCAAATCCATTGTTGTATACAGATTGGCGCATGCGCAATGCAAAAGCATTAATAATAATATTTTGTGACATTGTCATTGAACATTATTTGTTTTAATTCATTGGTTATTGTTTCGGCAAAATGGAAAGCGATTAAAAAAAAATCAGCAACACGATGCTCGTGTATCTTTATGTGTTGTGATTGTTTTGTTTATTCGGGGTAAAGGAGGAAGCCACTGAATGAGGTTACGCGATCGGAACTACTATACGCCCTACCCCACGCCGTGAGATACATCGTATCTCCACGCTGCAGAACCACCACCGCGCCCCCAGACACCTGCTCATTGTTAACGTTATCATCGCTATAGCCACCGACAACCAATTCGCCGTCGTTCTTCCGGAGAAAAAGGTGCAGCCAGTTGTCGGTAGAATATGTGCACACGGAAAACATGAACACGTAGGTGCCCGGTACAACACACGTGAACGTGCCGGTCTCGAGATCGAAGCTGGTACCCGGCAGAAGCGTCTTGGTCTCCTGGAAGGGCACACGGGCCTCGATCTTCCCATTCAAGGTGCTACGGGTCATCACCACGGTGAATGCTACCCGCTGGTTGGAGTTGTCTAGTGTCTCCCCTGGCTCACCCTTTTGACCTTTGACACCAGTCAGACCGGTTTGCCCGACTGAACCTTTAGGCCCAGTGTCACCTTGAGGGCCAATCGGCCCGATCTGACCGTGACCATCGATGCCTGCATCACCCTTTTCTCCCCTCTGACCTTTGACACCCGGTGCTCCTCCTACACCCGGAGGCCCAAACGGTCCTGGCTCACCTGCATCACCCTTTGACCCTTGTAAAATTCCTACAATTGCAGCTGTTTCCTGGCAGCACGTTTGGCCCGCCTGAGACGCAGGACCATCACCGTCCGAGGCAACCGGCTCAATAACGGCGGAAGCTCGGAGGTTAACGGAGTTACCCAGAAGGAGGGCGATTGAAAGAACGGTTGCCACGAAGATCTTCATTCTGTACAGAATAACAACGATTAAACTGAAACAAATCAGGTGAGATTTTTTTTTTAAATAAAATAGTTTTTAAAAACGGGAAGAGTAGAGAAAAATATTGAGGTTTGATAAACAGGAGAACTAGTCTAAAATTCATAACAATCCGCCGTCAGATTTGAAGAAGAAAAAAAAAACCAAAAAATGAGATTGGAGGAATCATTGTTCGAAGAATGTTTTCTTTGTTATATAACAACAGTGGCGTATGAGGGATCAAGGGGCTAACATTTATGAAAAGCCTAGTTTATAAAACCGGTTGTCACGGCAACCCATCGAATCGATTTTTTTTATTTCGCCCGTTAGGAAAGGTCACCAAAATGCATTCCGATAGGGCGAAGCGTTCCGGAGCTGTGGTATTTTTTTTTGGGGGGGGGCGGATTACATCTTGCCCCTTCCCCGGTCCTGATAGAATCATTAATTAAACCTCACCACACCCACCTCGATGGTTCGTTCTTGAAGATCAGGTCCAAGAAGAGATCACAAGGAGTTCAGTGTAGGCTGAAAAAAACATACAAACGAAAACTTGTTAAGTTTACATTTTAATACTATTTTATTTTCGATTAAGATAAATAAGTGCGATTTTTTCTCATTTGGATACATTGCCACCCCAAAACATGAAAAATTTCTCACCAAGTTACTACGGTCAAGTAATTAGAATAATAGGTTTTCTCGGCCGAATTCGTCAAGAAAAACAACCTGTTTTAATGTCGCATTGTTCAATTTCTCTCGAATTGACTGATTCTTGAAATTAGCTTTCAATTTGTTTAAACGTTATTATTGAAACTTCTTTTCCAATCATTTTAAAGGCATGTATCTATTTTTGAGACAATATAGGAACTCGGTCAAAAGTTCGTTGGCATTCTAAGCTTTTGTTGCACTTGTCCAGGCAACTCCAGTTCACTATGAGTTTTAAAGCAGCAAATGAAATTCTTCATTCATTCATTCATTCGTTAGATATAGGCATTTGCCCGTGGTCTCCTCCTCAAATTATACACAGTTGGGATCACTTGCGCCGCTCCCATCACAGCCCGTCTTTCCAGTGCTGCTGCTTTCCGTTCGTTGGTGTCACACCCAGACCATTCACGGATGTTGTCCACTCAGTGCATCTTTGGCCGGCCCACGGAGCGACGACATCCCACTGGCATCCCATCCACAACAGCTGCCGCCATGCCGAACCACATGGCCCAACCATGCTGCCTTTCGTTGCATCACAGTGCTACTGCTGAAGCACCACCGGTCGCCGATCATCTCCATCAGTCTTTCATTTGTCACATGATCTTGCCACTTGATGTTGAGCAGGTGACGCCAAATGGTTCGGCCAAAACTGTCTAGGCGTTTGATGTCAGCTGCCTTCTACGACAGGGTTGTGGCACCATACAGTACCCTTGATATGATTAGGGCCCGAGCAAGCTGTACCTTTACCTCAAGGCTGACGCGGGGGGAGCGCAGATACTTGCACTGCCGAAGAGTGGATCTGCCCATACCTAACCGCATCCGAACCTCCTTGCTGTCGTCTAGTGTGTGGTCGATCATTACTCCTAGATACTTGAAAGATGTGACACGAGGTATTTGTGCCGAGCGGTATGTGATGGTGCTGTCATCGGTTGTTGGCTGGATGATCATATATGCAGTCTTACCAGGGTGGATGGCTAACCCATATCCGTCAGATATATCACCCAGGGTGGTAAGCATCTCTTCAGCATCAGCTCTGCACAGTGCCATCAGTACCAGGTCGTCAGCATATCTGATCTCCTTCAGGGGGATACCACTGACATCTGGAGCTGTTAGGTGTGCTGTGCGATTGTACCACTCTCGCATGAGACACTCAGTGTAGAGGCTGAAGAGTGTTGGTGACAATGGACAGCCTTGGCGTTCTCCGACTGGTGTCTCAAACTCGTCTGTCATCCGACCTTTCCACCGGAGCTTGCCATTTGAGTTGATGTAAAGATCCTCAAGTAGCCGCATCACATCCTCCTCCACGCCAAGATATCGTAGCTTTGCAAACAGAAGTGCATGATTAACTGAATCAAACGCCTTCTTATAGTCAACAAAGACCAGATGGAGAGGGCGTTTTCCTGCGTAGTGCGATTCCGCCACACCTTTCAAAGCCACATTGGGTGTCACTCACTTCGATGTTAGCGGTTCTTATGCGTTGTATCACATTCAGAACAATTTTGCTGGCATGACTGATTAGTGCAAGTGTTCTGCAGTTGTTGCACAATCCTCGGTCACTTTTTTTGTGCAACGGGATGTACACTGACTTGGTCATCGACTGTGGCCACTTCCCAGAGTTCCAGATGTTACACACGGCCCCATGAAGGGTTTTGAATATCTCTGGGTCCTGTGTCGCAGCTTTAAGAACTTCAGATGTGACGCAATCAACTCCGGGAGCCTTGCAGTTTTTCAGTGCCTGTATGGCTTTCTTGGTCTCTTCCGGTGACGGCGGGTTTCGTTCAACCTCAGTTGTGTGATGGGATGGACGTGGCCGATTGGACTCAAATAGATCTACAGCTTACTGATGTCAACGCTGTATTTCATCTTCAGCTGTCTCCAATACCAGACCGTTTGCATCTTTGATGTTCACCACAGGCGTACATGTTTTCTGAAGGAGAACATCAGCAGTTTTGAACATAGCTCTACAATTGTGATTCTGGTATGCTTGGTTCAATGTGTTGATATTAGTTACCAACCATTCGTTGAGATCTTTCTGGCATGCACGTTTGACCTCTTTCCTCAGAGCTGTGAATTCTGGAGTGCCTACAGCCTTCCTCTTGCGCTGAATCAGATGAAGAGTTAATTCAGACAGGTACGGCTGTTTCTTCTGGGATGTTTGTGTACCACAGGTCTCGGGAGATGCTTCGTGTATGACACATGCGACATCTTCAAGAGAGTCACCTTGAGTAACACGGGATCGAACCAGCTGCCAAAAGACTTCAGGCGATTGTTCCGACTTCAGGGCTTCAACGTTTGGATGTTGAGGTCCTAGTCCACGTGCAGTAGCATGACGACGGAATTTCCACTTCAGGTTGCAGATTACTAACCGATGGTCAGTATCAAAGCAAGCACTGTAGGAACGGCAGTCAGTCAGTTGGTTCCTTGCTTCTGTGCTAATTAAGATGTGATCAATGGCGTTTCTTGCGTTTCCTGCTCTGCTGATCCAAGTAACCTTGTGAGAAGATCGCTTGGGGAACCAGGAGTGTGCGGCAGTGAGGTTGTTAACCATGCAGAAATCAACAAGTCTGTCTCCTCTTGAATTTCTGTCACCATAGCCATGGGGTCCCATGACAAGAGGGATGCGCTGGTTTCCAAGTTTGGCATTGAAGTCACCAGCCACAACAAGTGTGTCACAGTTCTTTTTGTTTGAATTGATCACATCTTGTAGTTGTGTGTAGAAGTTGTTGATAATGTCATCCGTTGCAGTGGATGTAGGTGCATAGACGGAGACAAACAGCAGGGAGCCTTTCCTCAGACGAAAGCGGGCAGCCATGATCCGATCAGAGATGTAGTAGACGGCAAGGCAGCTGTTTTTTTGCCCGTTTTGACATCAGTATTCCCACACCTGCGTAGTGAGTTTCACCACCCTACATGAGTATGTGTCTATTGCTTCCTGACCGATGTTGTGAGTTTCGCTTAGAGCAATGACATCATAGCGGTAGGCTTTTAAAGTGGCCATCGGATGTTCAGGTGCTAGGCTATAGTTCAGTGTGGTCACATTCCAGCAGCTTCGTTCTTCACGCAAACTCAACCGCGCACCGTCCAGTGAAGGCTTTGAGTGCGAGGCGTCATTACAGCGTGGGTAGTAGAGAGCATGATAACCTTCATCCCCAATAGCTTCAGGCCCAGTTGGCGCGCTCGGGGTCCCCACGCTCAATAGGGTATCGCTGTGATTCTCAGTGTTGTCATTCATTTTTGGAGGTTTTGGTGAATGGATTCCGCTGGCGTGTCACCACTCCTCCACCAGCGTAGTGCATGGCCGCATGTTGCTTGCATCTATCCATGCGCCCTGTGGTTTGCACAACCAATTGCTGTTTGTAAGCCTTTTCTGCAGTTGGCAGGTTTCATGATAACTTGCTCATTCGCCAGATCTGCCGATCTACCAACACCTGCTGAAGTTAGATGTCCCTCAAGGGGGGCTTGGTGGAGTGAGGTTGGTTGACGAGCTCCTCCTGCCCGGGTTTGGAATCAGAGTTTTCCATCTCTTAGGTGAGCTGCCTCCCACGGCTGATGAACCCCACCTGCCCAGAGCTATCTGGTTTTAAGGCGCCAGAGACCCGCCTTCACACCTCTGCCATCGGTTATGAACAGGGAACGGCGCATGAAACCAAGCAGTAGGAGTTTGATTAGGAGAGGCTGTTTGAGACTGTGAAATATTATAGGGTTTCTGCCCAATTTCACACTTTGCTAATTCAATAATAAAACATTTGCATTCAAATTCGCATAAAACATGCAGACCTTTTTACACCCGGTTGAATTTAGCGAAAGCTCAACATGTTTCAGGGTATTCTTCATTCACGCGTGCCAAGTAAGCAGCAAATTACGTGACTTGTGCTTTGAATTTCGGCTTTGAATTTCAGTCCCGCTCGGGAATTCACTTTGATGCATGCATTTACAAAAGTAACACAGTTCAATAATATGTGGAAGTTGCATTAGCAAAATATTGTGTTATAGTGATACAACTGATCAATGACATGGCTTTCGAAAAGTTTGGATTAAGGAATGTACAGCTATTTCAAAGATTGGAATGCCTGGGAAGGGAATATAAAAGAGCAGAACAGAACTGTATCAATGTAAAGTGTCAAAGTGATGGAAGGAAATACATTTAGAACACTCGCCGATAAAATACTATGTCAAAATACAGGTTTTTATGTAAGTGACCAGTTTGTTAATTGTTGCAAAAATTTAAAATCATATAATTGCAAATTGCAAATTATATGAACTCCTTATTCCATTGTAAAGTGATGGAAGGAAATACATTTAGAACACTCGCCGATAAAATACTATGTCAAAATACAGGTTTTTATGTAAGTGACCAGTTTGTTAATTGTTGCAAAAATTTAAAATCATATAATTGCAAATTGCAAATTATATGAACTCCTTATTCCATTGTAATTTCGTTGCAAATGAAAACTTCCTCTTACAGATTCGCCTATACTTAGTGCAAGATCGAAAACCAACAAAAGAAATGGATTTTCTTTTGCACGACAAAGTTGCCTACACGCTTTGGTGGGTGTAAATGTTAAAAAAATATCGAATGCGTTTAACTGCGACCTTTTTTCAATGTAATTAACAGTCTCTCAGATTGGACGAACAAAGTTGCGAAATTGGATGGGAAAACCTATATGTTATGATTCCCGAACGTGGTGAACAATCACAAACGAATCACAAAGTGATCAACGATCAAGAAAGAATGAGGACAATGGTTGCGAACACAATTCCAATTTTAAAAATAAATAAAAGAAGACAAATTCCAAAGAATCTTACACAGCAACTAAATATTGGTGTGATCAATATTTGTTTTCATCTTAGTTCTCTTTTTTGACAAACTGATGTACGCGCATTAAAAAAAAGTAAAGGAAATGTCAGCGTGTATCCGCCATTAGTTCGAGGCACCATGAGTTTGACGAGGAATTTGCAAAGACTGCAGGCCAAAATGTCAGGCATAGTTCTACGGTGGGTGTTATAGGGAGGTAATATCACCTGAGCGATGTTTTCTGTTAAAATTTTGACCAAATGGTATATAAATATCGAGAAAAAAATACAGTCTCCCACCAAAATTACTGCTCTGTTCTGATGATTGAGTGAGGAAAATGTCAAATAACAGACACTCACCTCGATGTAACGTCCTTGAATTCTATCACGAAGGGAATCCTCAGCACTCAGCAGATTGCGAGCTGGAAATAATACCAACGAAAATGAATCATTGAAAATCCGCTGGGAGATATCTTGGGGGCTGTTGGGGGAGGCATAGCTGAGTTTGACAAGGCGGGGCGAGGGGGCCATGCCCCCCCCCCCGAAAAAATCCCAACAATTTTGTTTTTAAGTGACGTCGCAATAAAGACCGGCAGTGGGTACACTACCATCTTTTCGAAACAAAAAATGGTTAAAGTGGTCAGAAATTTCCTCAGATCGCCACAGAGCATTTAGAATTACAAAAATTCGGGGCCCATGATTAAGCGGGCCCTGAACCCCACGCTGTAATTTTTTTGGACCCACTTTCCGGTGACCAATGTTTTTTTTTTTTTTGGGGGGGGGTTACCCCCCCAAAAAATTGTGTTCTGTATCCGCCCTTGACGAATAATGTGCACAGACGTAGACATCAACGCTGTACATGATTGCTACAAATGAATCCAACTAGATAAAGCAATTTGAACTTGAATAAAACTGTGAGCATCATCGCGATCCAGTTCGTTTGTGTTTGCGCCCTCTATATTCAGTGACACGTTCATCCTGCAGTGATTGAATGTTTGATGATCAAACCGGAATGGCGCACTGTGAACTCTAGCGAAATGATACAGTTTAACAACAAAGTTCAAAGGGTACTGAGTAGCCACATAAATGATAACACAAAATAAGACAGGCATGTTTGAGTTGTCTGGATTTCCTGATGAACGTTCTTCCGTGACAAACTTCCCCATAACTCTTCATCCTGAATTAGTTTGAGTGATTGCCGGAATACAATGTGAGTACATCACATCAGGATTTCATGTTTGAAAATTAAAATGATAAATTAAACAGGAAAAAACGAGGCATCCCGATAAATTTCAACTATTCTGAATCACAGCAGGGAACTTGATGTAATGAGCTCTTAAAAAAAATGCATCCAAAATTTGATTCGAAGCCAGTCGAATCTGAACAACTTTGTTTTTTGACACTGAATTATTTCGTGTATATATAGTGTTATATCAGACAAGATATATCGTCTTAAGAAACTGAAGACGTTTTCGAAATAGTGTTCTGGTGGGCAGACTATTAACGTGTGTTAGCAACGAAATTCAGTGACAAGAACCAAAAAAATAATACCTTTAATTTCTCTGTTTTTGGTCAAATGTATAGCATCAACTATTAAAGCTAAAAGTTCAAAAGTTAGTTGTGCTGCGTCATACTTAAGATTGTGAGCAATTGATCATATGTTCCTCTAACTGGTTCAAGGTTGCTTGAACTTGTGGTTATAGGAATCACAATGAACATACAGTTTCTGCATTTATGAGGGAAATCGATCTCACACCAAGGAAGTAGAGGTGCAAACATTACAGCTGGACTACCGCAGTCAAGTTACAGTCGTTACATAAATATTTTTTTCCGGAGAGGAAATCAGCACACAACTGAGTTTGGCTCTAGTAAGCCACCATCTGTTTGTCAACTGAAACTTGTCTCACAAAATATTTCAGATTTGTAAAAATCTGTACCAATCACCAAAAACATTCCAAAAATAAGCCAAAATCAATATGGCTGTTTGTCCAAATATCCAACAAAATCTCAGCGGCATGCTGAGTGGAGCCCATCATGCTAATACATGAGTGAATTCATCCGAGAGATTTTGCTTCAATCTCTTCAGGCGAACAGAAAGCCTGAGTAATTTGTACAAACACCAACTCTACACATGATTTCTACAAATTCACTCAGTTAAATAAAGCAATTTGAACTTGTATAAAACTGTGTGTATCATCGATCACGATCCGGTCCGTTTGTATTTGCACCCTCTATATTCATGATTTGTTCATCCTGCTATGATTGAATGAAACTTGATGATCAAAGCGCACTGTGAACTCTAGCGAAATGGCCAAGTTGAAATGGTACTGCTTGAGCAATAACATACAATAAGACAAGCATGTTTTTGATGTCCGGATTTCCTGAAAAACGTTCTACCGTGACCAACTTCCCCATAACTGTTGATCCTGAATTACTGATTGCCGGGAAACAATGTGAGTACATCGCATGTTTTCAAATCAAAGTGATAACATTAAAATGGCAAAATGAGGAAGAAAATAAGGGGTGGTTGATCATACTGATTTTATGGGAGAGGTTATTTATAAAGGATGGAGCTTTCGCAATATGTCTTCTTTAAACCAAAGAAAGACACCTTTTTAAAGTATTAAAAGTGCGTGAATTTGTTTAAGCATTAATCACAATCAGTTGAAACTATTCTTAAATCAGCAGGGAACTTGATGTTTTAAACTCTTCAAAAAACTGCAATCAGATATGACTAGAAAAAGTCCTACCTGATAGCCTTTGTTTTGACAATACAACTTTCCGTGAACGTACAGTGTGCTATCCATAGAGTGACAAGATTTCAACTTTTTCAAAAACTAAACCAGTCAGTATGTGAACAATAATTTAGTTTGAAGCGTGCAAAATGAAAGTAGAGGCGGAAATAGTGTCAGACAGGAATTCCTCATTCCGAACAACAAATCCCTGATATATTTGAGTGATCAGCCACTACCGGATCATTGTTTGGAAATGTTAAGAAAAGTAAGATTTGAGGCTTTGCATGGTGGAGATACTAAATAATGAAGGGTTTGCGGAAACACCATGTGCGAATAGTTTCTCAACTAAGAGAATGGTTCTGAAGAGAACCAGAGGTATAAACTCGACGTTCCGGTCAGTATGCTCTGACCGTCTTCAGGAGAATGCCTAAACTCTAAGAAAGTGGATACTTAAGTAGCAAAAGTCAATGAAGTGCGAAGTTGCATCCTGTGAGGATGCTAAGTGGGCAGGATCCTGGGACAAGCTTGGTGCTCACTGGGGTGGAACAGTAGGGTTGCTGTGTCAGTAGAGAGAGGACCTAGGGTATAGGAGACCCATCAGTCTAGAGTGGTAGCTGATGACCTAGGGTATAGGAGACCCATCAGTCTGGAGAAGTGGGAGCCAGATGTCGTTGAGGTGAAACCCGATGTCTTGCGGAACTGTGTTGTGCTTGCGGATCTCGATGGCTTCCCGTATGCGTCTTGGATGCCAGAACTGGATCGGTGCGATGAGTTCGGCCGCTTCCCAATCAACTTTGTGGTCGTTGATGTGGGAATGTTTGACAATGGCCGATTTGTCATAATCCCCTCGCCGTCCATGTGCTCTGTGTTCCTTGAGCCTAGTGGGAAGGTTCCGACCGGTTTCGCCGATGTAGACTTTGCCGCATTCACATGGAATGCGGTAGACTCCCGCCTTGGAGGAGGAGTCCTGCTTGTCCTTGTGAGTGTGGAGGCTGCCTTGGAGCTTGTTGCCAGATGAGTGGTACACCTTGATGCCGGCTTGTCGGAGGATGCGTTGCAGATGATGAGAAGCTGGACCTATGTAAGGAAGAGTGACTGAGGGAGATACAGTGGAAGGACCTTGGGTATAGGAGACCCGTTGGTCAGGTTTGCTGATCGTGATGCGGTTGGGTTTGTAGCCGTTCCGTTGTAGTGACGCCTGGATGTGCTTGAGTTCACGCTTGAGGTTGTCTTGGTCGCAGACCTCAAGGCTCTCTGTACCAGGGTGCGGTTGACCGATGACTTGATGCTGGGGTGATGAAACGACCGCTGGTGGAGATAGCGGTCGGTGTGGGTTGGTTTCCTGTAGACGCTATGTCCCAGGGTGCCATCCGGATTCCTGGAGATCTTGACGTCCAGGAAAGGAATGGTGCCGTGCTGTTCTTGTTCCATGGTGAAGCTGATGCTGGTGTGTTGCTTGTTGAGGTACTGGAGGAAGTCTTGAAGTGTGTCCGGGCCATGGGGCCACACAACGAAGGTGTCATCAAATTAGCGTAGCCACAGGCTCGGCGGAAGATCCGCTGTTAGGAGGGTGGGATACTCTAACTCCTCCATTAAGATGTCGTCTATGACCGGGTATAAATTAGATCCCATGGAGGTCCCAGCCGTTTGCTCGTAGAACTTGCCTTGCCACTGAAAACAACTGGAAGAGATACATGTTAGTAACAGATCATGAATTTGGTCGGGGGACAGGTCTGTGCGTTCAGCAAGAGTGGTATCATGTTCAAGTCTTTCCTTAGCTAGTTTGCAGGCCTCGCCTGTGGGGACATTGGTGAAGAGTGAGACGACGTCAAAACTGACAAGCAAGTCAGTGGGTTGGACGGTGAGGTTTCTGGTGATGCTGACAAACTGGGAAGAGTTGGACACATGGTGTGGTGTGTGACCCACCAAGGGTCTGAGGATTTTGGCCAAGTGTTGGGCTGTGTTGTAGGTGGGGGAACCTCGAGAGGCAACTATGGGGCGCAGAGGGATCTCAGGTTTGTGAATCTTAGGTTGACCAAAGAACCTGGGACAGATCGAACTGGAGGGTCTGAGTCGTCTGTAGAGGGGGGTGGATATTGCATCTGCTCGATGCAGGAGGCAAAGTTCATGCCAAGGGACAGAACTTTCGTTTCGGTACTGTTCAGCTGACGGCTGCTGAGGTTGACTACAGTATGCTTGGTGAAGGTGTCTTGACTACGGAGATGAGGTGGATGGCGCCAGGATAAAGGAGATCCAGATGGCAGGTTACGCGGACGAGAAGACTGACGCCGGGATATAGGAGATCCGGTTGGCGGGCTATGTACGCGAGATGGACGACGCCAGGATATAGGAGATCCAGTTGGCGGGTTACGGTTGCGGTGGGAAGGAGTCGGAGTGTTCCGTTCCTTGCGTTCCAGGAGGTAGAATTTCCTAAGTTGTTTCTTGCGGGTGGTGGAGAATACAAACTGGCTAGAAGAAGTAGTGAGAGAACAAATCCTGTCGAAGTGGACTGGTTCCAAGGTGGAGCGAAGATCCTCTTCCGTGTCGGTGATCTGCTGGTCGAGGATGGCGAGTTGTAGTCTGGTGAAGGAGATGCGTTCTCGGATGAGGGCGGAACTGGCTCTCCGAAGGATGTCATCCGACCGATTGTTGCGTATGGGATCGCGGATACGCAGACCGGCAGGAGTTATCTTAGAGTCGCGGCATCGCTTGAGGAAGGTTAAGTTGTTGATGAGTTTAGAACGCCGAATTGACGTCCGTTCATACAACCTAACCTGGTTGGTTACCAGCTCCCCGTAGAGCGAAGATAAGTAAGAAATGTATAGCATCAAAAAATGTTAAGAAATATATTTCTTTCTTCTTTTTTTCTTGTTTTTTTTTTCGGACAATGATTATCTGCGACGTTTCTTCTGGACCGTTGAAAGTACATGGTATAACCTTCAAACCTTGAACGAACATCAACACTGACTCCGATCATGGAGGTCTACCTCCATGCTCCGATGTGTACATTTTTTATACTCTGACGTCATAATGATGTCATCGGGTATCTTACTACAAGCGATTTCACTGCAAAAACTCATAAACAAAATGATCAATCATGTTCACACTTTGAAATCTGATTGACTATATAAACATTTTTGCTTTTCGAAGGCAAAGTCGTCTGACCTTTCCTTCCGGGGTTACCGGTAGGTCAAATTTAGGTGCATTTAAAATGCAAAAAGAAGCCGCAGAAGGACGAAACCTGGTACGAACATGAACCTTATTGTGAAGCTGTGGATATTTTAGTGACGTCATCATGACGTCATACATCAAGTTACAAGCATTTCAGGTCAAAATTTGACGAAATAGTTTGACAGGCGCGGATCAAGAGGGTGGGGGCCGACCCTCCCCCCCCCAGCCCCCGCTGGGGGGGGGGGGGGGAATTGAAGATGTTTTTGAAATAGTGGGCAGACTATTAACGTGTGCTAGCAACGAAATCCAGTGACAAGGACCAAAAGATATTCGCTTTAAGTTTTGGTCAAATGTATAGCATCAACTAAGCTTAAAGTTCAAAATGTTAGTTGCACTGCATCATACTTAAGATTGTGAGCAATTGATCCTATGTTCCTCTAACTGGTTCAAAGTTGCTTGAACTTGTGGTTTTAGGAATCACAATGAGCATACAGTTTCTGTATTAATGAGGGAAATCGATCTCATACCAAGGAAGTAGTGTCGGAAACATAACAGCTGGACTACCGCAGTCAAGTTACAGTCGTTACATAAAGATTTGTTTTCCGGATGGGAAATCAGCGCACAGGTTTGGCTCTAGTAAGCCACCATCTGTTTGTCAACCGGACTTGTCTCCGAAAAAACTTTAATATTTTGGGAAAATATATGCCAACTGCACAACCAAAACATTCAAAATATTCAGCCAAAAAGCCATATCGCTTTTTCAAAAAATATTAAACACGATCTAGGCTAAAGTGGCATGCTGAGTGGAAGCCTACATGGAAACATGCCTGAATTTGTCCGAGAGCTTTTGCTTCAAATGAGGCGAACAGAAAGCCTGAATAATGTGTACAAACAGGGGCGGCGGAATCGGGGGGGGGGGGAGGGGGGCACTTGCCCCTCAGATTTTCCCAGGCCAACAAAAGTGCCCTTTCTGCGGTTATAAATGTGCCCCCTCAAGATGAAAACAAAACTGCTCCTCAAACGCACACATGAAAGCATATGATCGCGCTACAAATCAAATTGTCTCCTCCCTTGCATGTAATAGAACACTGCCCCTCAAAAGCACAAGTGCCCCACTGGCATTAACAAGTTCAAAGGTTGTGCACCTTCTCGAGATGGAATATTACCTCTCGAAAGCACAACATTTGCCTCTCGCAATAATAAAATTGTGCCCCTCTCGAGATGGAAAATTGGCCATCAAGCACAATAGTGTCCCTCTCTTGATAAAAACAAATGGTCTGTCTACATAACTAGTCAAATTCAAGGGCGGACCCAGAGAGTTTACGGCAGGGGGCAGGGGGCAGAGGGTGTGCGGTGTGCCGAAGGCCCAAGGACGGATCCAAGGGAGGGGGCAACTGGGCTATGCCTCCCCCGTCGACAAAATAAGGCAGCCACTACGTACACCACCATCTTTTCATAAAGAAAATTGTTCAAGTGGTCAGTAACTGCGTTAGATCGCACCACAGAGCATCTAGAATCCATTTTCCCCAGGGGCCTCATCACACCATGAATTTGTAGACCCACTTTTTGGGGGACAAACTTGATTGCCGCCCCCCCCCCCAAAAAAAAATGTGTTCTGGATCCGCCATTCCGCCGCCCCTTTGTACAAACATATACTGCTATGTACATCACGTTCGAACTAGCCAACCGATCCTGTTAGCTCGGTGGTCGAGTGGTAAGAAATCTGCACTAGAAAGCAGGAGGTCGTGGGCTCGAGTCCCACCCGAGTTATTTTTTCCCCACTTTTCACTCGGGAGGCAACAACACACTGAGTATACAGTGTGTAAACATCGTGAAGCGCAAAAACTAATTTGATTGATTTACACTCTTAAAGAAACAGCAGTGGAATTTTGAACAGCCGGGTTTTTTTTTACAATAAAAACGCCCACAAAGGTGACTTTATAGTATGCTATAAATATCGACAAGAATCAAAACGATTCTTGTTTTCAAGAACTAGAGAAACTAGTCAGTAGGTTGACAATTTATTTTTGAGAGCGCACAATGTAAGTAGTAGCAGAAATATTGCCAGACAGGTATTCCTCATTGTTGTTGACTTAAAATTTGACCTCACAAAACCGTGGTCTGCATCCGCACCAAATGTTTACATTAAGAGCTGAAATGAAATAGCTCGATAATTTACAAAAAGTGTTTGAAATAACTCGTTCAGACGGGCTTTGATTAATGCATGTAAATTATCGAGCTAATGTATTTCAACTCCAAAGTGGTCGTTGGGAAAAGGCACAACCTCTGGATCGGGAAATTGGCGCGCTGGTTTTGCTGTTGGCAAACGTGTATCAGTATCAGAGTCAATTGAAATCGAACATTGTGTCCATAAAAATCTTTGTATTTTTTTGTCAGTCCGAAAGCAACAACATTTCACCAGCACACAAAGATTGTGAACTATCGAGCCTACCACCGCGCTGCGCATCATTCAACAAAATCTTAATCCCGCATTGATTCAAACACATTGTGCAAAAGACAACAAATGTCTTCAGAAGAAAAAAAATGATTGTTTCAAACACTCACCGAGCAAAATCTTGTTCTTGCAGTCAGTTCTCTCTCTGGTTGTCGTCCGAAGGTGTTGATGATCTGTGGTTGATGTGAAGGGTGGACGGCCCCACATGTCTTAAATAGTGCCATCGATTTCCTGAGCAGTGACTAAAAACTCGGACCTGGATTGTGATTGCATGGCTCCTGTGCGCTGTCAATCACACATCACCAACTCGCTTCATATTACTGATATGAAAGCAATGTTAATGTCGTTGAGGCTATAAAGTCACCATAATAACTAGTCACCGAGATTGAAATGGCCGATTCTTATTGGTGGATATTGTATGGATGTAGGTGACACATCCAAACATGGAATTTATGATTGACACACACAATCTGTCAGTCACAGACCACTCACTTGTGGTCACCGACTTGTGGTCACCGACTTGTCACCGACAAACTGTGATTGGTGGATAGACAAGTGACGTATACACTGGCCGTGATTCATGCAATGTACAGTTGGCGCTTCAGTCTATTAAATTATGTGGATATATTCGGGATTATATGAGGAATTAAATCGTACTCAAGCCAGCGGAGAAACTTGGGTTTAACTTGGGCTGGGGCACCTGTAGTGCGTTATTTTTTTTCAAAGGCTGCACTAAATGCAAAATAAATGTATTATTCCAACAGTGAATGTTTTAATTCAGGTTTTCAAACTGGAGCCGGGGGGGGGGGGCAGCTTCCACTGGGGGTGGGGGTACATATGCCCCGTGTCCCCGTATGGTTATGTCCCTCAGGTTGGCTTTGCTCCTTGATTGGGACTTTGAGGCAATACACTGAAGTTAAATAAACTTCGATGAACTTTACGCATCATATACGGCCCGGGTATGATCGTGGCCTTCGAAATGTGGAAAAGGTTTTTTACACTTGAATATCTCCCAGTTCGAATAATCATTTCCAGAAATGTTAGAATGTATGACCGGTGTTGATGGACCTAAAAATCAAACGTTCACTACCTGAAGTAATGACACAATTCTAAAACAGCATGTAAAGTAATTTAAGATCCCCCCCCCCCATATCAACGAGAAAGGCTTGAATGGAACGACCAGGTTTCCTACATGTGGTAGTTTGTGGCCTCCGCATAACGCGTGCGATTCACCCTGAACTAGCCCTGGTGATATCCGGACAAACACATCACACCAGAATTTGCCATTCTGTATTGCGAACCACCTCGATTTATAATAATCTCTGAAGCAATGACATTGCGACGATGGGGTTGGGTGGGATAGTTGAACGACCACATGCCCCTCCCCCCTCCCCCTCCCCTCCTCCATACCAGTGGGACCATACCATACAAGTAAATGACAAAGCCACCTGTCTGATTAGGGGCCTTACATGGCCTTGTTCCGAACCGGGCACGAAGCCTATGTTTACAAAACGACCGAATGTCACTGAAGTCATGAGACATACCGGGTTTTCCCAAACTCCGGCTTTGTTCCGTATACACGCCTTCGGGCATGCGGTTTTGCAATAGAGCTGGATCCGGTATTGGAATGAAGCTAGGATTTGAAAAACCTCTCTTGTAGCTCACTTGACGTGTGTCTAGTCTCCGTTCAAAACGCCTCGCTGTTTCGCCCCTCGGTTAACTGCCAGCGCTTTTCAGGGTGACCTTGTGGAAAGGCTACAGTTAGGCCTCTTGACCAGCAGAGGCAATCTCTTGTTAATATTTGCGGAACCACCAACTTGGAAAGTTTGAAAAGCTGGGGTGGAGTGGGTTGGGCTAGACGCTACCTGACTATTGAGGGCACTGTTCCAAAATGCATGTATACACACACGCGTGCTATAGCTATAGTGGTAGTGACTTTAAATAAAAGACATTCTTATTAATAAAAAAAAATACACAACATATCTGATTTTATTTCTAGAAGATAAAGTGCTTTATACTTGGTGCACATAATCACGGTCTCAAGTAGTCAGGTTCCCAGACCAAAGATTCTGACTATTCCTGATGAATCTTAGGTCAGGTACCTCCGGTATTACATTGCATAACAAATTACCTCACGTGACTAAAACGGGAGGAATTCCTCCTTTTTCCAAAAATGTCCGAAATTTGCTGAGTTCATTTCGTCGACAATCGATAGCGCCCGAGCATTTCCAAGTATAATAAATATAGGTTTAATTAACTGCCTATTGCTTATTAAAAATTTGTTAAAATAAGTTGATAATTGATATTCATTGCTTTCATTAAGAAAACTTGAAATTCAACGACGATTTTGTGCATAGAGTATATTCTGATCGTATGGGCGAACTTTTTGCAACGCTAAAAGCCACCTTCCCGGTCCCGTATGACCACGCTCATAGCAACATTCAGCCTTCGCAAGCATCGTAATGAAGAAATAACCGTAAGTGTTGTATTTAATATTATTTCTCAACTTCCGAAAATTAGAATGTGTGGTTTATACCATTTGATTGTAATTGTTAAGAATAATAATTTTCTTGTTAAGAAAGTGCTTGAAATGATACCTTGAGATGAAGTGCAACCTTGACACTAAGTCTAATTATACTTGACATCTTGTGAATTTATGGATATACTGTAATTTTAGAACAAAATACTGGATGGGTTTCGGTAACTGTTTTATATTGTAGATGGCCGGAAACCTCACGAGCTGGGTTCATGATTATTGTAACGACTGCAGAACGACTACGATGTCAGTCTGTACATAGTGTGTCCCGTGCCGATTGACCGTGTCCTATCATCTGGAAACGTGCCACGGACACGAGACCCTCTACTAAGGAAAGTTAAAAGTGTAAAACCTTAAATTTGCAGAAAGCTGTAATTTTGTTTTTGGAATAATCATAAGGAATATAACCGAAGTTGATTTAGCTGTTTGAAGGAATTAAGTGAGAAAAAATTTGTGATTGAATTGTCGAATTGGAGCGTTAAAAATCTGAAAGGTTGATTTAGTTTAATTTGATTCACCTAGTTTATAAGAACCGAACAGAAGTAATGATATTTGATTGAAGTAAATTTTGAATTGTGGTATAGTCATTGGATTTGAGATTCAAATTATTTATATCTGATTGGACTGAATTCTGAATTGAATTTTGGAGCTAAGGCTGAATTGAACCAAGAGTTACGGCTGAATTTTTGAGCCATATCCTACAGTTGGATTGGATTTTGGATTGTGTCGTTGTACATGCAGTTAGAGATTTGTGATTTTAGAAATTTACGAGTTGAGCTTGAGAAATTGAATTTGTAGACTGAGTTGTTGGAGTAGAATGTAAAACGCCTAACTGAGATTGATTATGACAAGTTTGATCCACGAGTCCGGATCTTTGTAAATACTGTAAATACTTTGAATTTGTGAATATAATTAATTGGTGAATTATTTCCTTGTTTCTCGTCGTCAGTTCTTTCTGTCTCTGTACTTTAGTTTCTTTTTGACAGGGGTCATCACTTTAAAATTCGAGTTTCAAAGTTAGTGGTGACAGGTCAGATGATCCCACATATTTTGAATTTTATCCCAAAAGGACAGGAAGTTTTGGTCAAATAAATATCTGCTTTTGGCTGCTGCAAAGAATCAATTTGTTTTGGCCTATCCCTCAACATATTGACAATTTGTTTTGTGTACACAAAAAACAAATATTGATGCCAATAATCTCTATATTTTCTGTCAATTTTGAACAGGCTTGTGTTGCCAGTCATCCTTATTAACTAGGCAACATTTCAATCCAATACAATAAATATAATTGTATTGATCGTGTGACATAGGTGTGATTGTTTTTCTTTTTTATTGTTATGCCGATTTTCTTGACGCCGATAATCTCTATATTTTCTCTCAATATTTAATAGGCTTGTGGTGCCAGTCATGCTTAACATCTAAGCAACATTTCGATCCAATAAAATAAATACTTTTGGAGTGATCGTGTAACATATGGTGTGGTGTTTTTTTTTTTTCTGTTTAATAGTTAGACCCATTTCCTGTAGCCCGTGACTTCACTTTGGAGGGGTTGTGTCCGTGTTACTTAACATTATATTGAGGCCGATAATCTGTGTGCATTGTCTCAATATTTAACATGCTTGTGTTGCCATTCATGCTCAACCTCTATGCAAATTTCAATCCAAGTTTTTGAGTTATTGTGTGACATAAGTGTGATTGTCATTACTGACACATTACCGTAAAAGTTGGTACCCTAGAAATTCGACACAAAACCCCTAAAGCAGGTGGTTATGTGCACAAACCTTATCAGACGGCCTATCACGCTCAATTGACTTCGGCTGAAACCTCAACCCTCATCATAAAGAAAAGACAGAAGTATTGGACCAACTTTTTCGAGAATGTGTTCATAATAGTCTCACAATGCAATTTCCGGAAATAATATTTATGTCATTATTTCACGGTTCCTGTCAATATTCGCAATTTCTGTGTCAAGTGGCAAAATATTGGACGAGATTTAATGTTTATGCAAAAGTGTTCAACTTGAGATTTCATCTTTACACTAACTTTGTTCACATGACGAATGAAAAGAAGTCGGCGTGCGGTAAGCAGTGTTTATGTAGCGCGCCCTCTTTTGGAAAAAATCGATAGAGTACCCTTACACTACAATTTCATGAAATTATATTTATGTTATTCTTTCACAGTTGCTGTCAATATTCAAGATTCTTGTGTCAAATATCAAGGCAAATTATAGGACGAGATTTTATTTTAATGCAGATCGTCTATATAGAGATTTTGTCTTTACAATTACCTTGTTTACATCGGGAATGGACAGAATCCGTCGAGCAGTGAGCAGTGTTTATATAGCGCGCCCTCTTTTGAAAGAAAATGATGACGATTTAAATACAAAGTTTGCTTACACTGTAATTTCCTTAAATTATATTTATGTCACTCCTTCACGGTTCCTGTCAATTTTCGAGATTCTTGTGTCAAGTATCATTGCAAAATATAAGACAAGATTTCATTTTAATGTCGAGTGTTTATTTTGAGATCTCGTCTTTACAATAACTTGGTTTACATCGCGAATTGACAAATGTCGGTGCGCGGTGATCAGTGTTCATATAGCGCGCCCTCTTTTTGAAGAAATTGATGACGATTTAAATGCGGAGTATATTACTGACAAATTACCGTAAAGGGTACCCTAATAATTATACTTAAAACCCCTAGCGCATATGTTTTGTGTACAAACCTTATCAGACGGCCTTTCACGCTCAATTGACTTCGGACCAACTTTTACAAGAATGTATTCGTAACGGTGTGTTTTTTTATTAATTGGCTGATTTTCTAAAGACCGTGGTTTCATTTTAACAATAATGATCTTTCTGTGTAACAAAATGTTTATTGACGCTTAGAATCTATATGTATTCACTCAATATTCAACAGGCTTGTTGTGCCAGTCATGCTTAACATATAACTAGTATTGAGTCAAAAGTAGACTCTAATGGCTCGGGCAATATCCCATCAAATATTGAATGTATTAACGAATTTGTCGAGTGATTATTCATAATGTGTCACTATGGCCAGCATGATTTCACACCTACTCGTCCAAAAACTAAACCAAAGTGACCGAAACAACTCAGTGTTTAACAATGAACAACAATCCGAATGAGTCAATGTTCACTTTCACAAACCGCTAGTTGGTTAGAGCAATAGCCCAAAATACATCCTGATTGAATATCGTCGTTTTGACAGAAAAACTCTATGGCTCGGGTAATAAGTCATGATTTACTGATTGTCTTGAATGGAAATTCGTCCTACAAGAAAGCACATGAGCTCGAAACATTTTAGTGTTTTATGCGTGAAAAAAAGTTAAATCCGAATGAAAGCAACCTTGATGCAGAAAAGTCACATTTCTTCTCGAGCAATATCGTCTTTATAGCCGTGTACCAGATGATCGCTTCAAATTAATTGACGGTTGTTTTCTCCGTGACTTTTTGTATTTAACACCCTCATACTATGTTTTTGTAATGTTTTCATATTCGAGCAATACACGGGTTTTGCACTTCGAGCGAGAAAATAATATTGGCCACGTTAATTTTATAACAATTTTAAATTCCGAACTATTTTCGGCCCACGAATACTTAAAGCGGAATCTTGTAGCATCAGTGGCCCAAAAAGTACCAAAAGTCTGAGTCCTTTTTTAAGAGGGTTTTATAAGCAAACAAAAAATATAGCTTCATCGTTAAAAATCAACATACCGGTAACAAATTGAAAGTCTGTTGAAGAAAATAAACCTATTTTTCTGAAAGTTACGCGCTCGTGAAAAACAATGTTAACTTTACCTGTAATTCGTTCGATAAATTAATACGAGAGAATATCAATACATGTGCCACGGTTTCCGAAATGCAGCGCAGCACACAACATTTGTTCTTAATTTTCCTTGGTAAAGTTAAATTGAATGTTAAGGCCAAAAATACGTGGCAGAAATTGCAAAAGTCGCAATGCCTCTTGATTTTGTATCTCCCTACGCCAGTTTAGCGTCTTTTTAAGTTTTTTTTTAGCATACGATTTCATTTTTAAAAACGCACCTTCCGTTCGACATATTAACATAAATAAATGTTATGAAAACTGTTATTTATAACGCCAGTATTTGACAATTTTTTTTTTTTTAAAGAAAGAGCAAAACACTTTCAATTTCTCGTTTACAACTTTTGTCAAATGTTGTGTGAATATAATGTGCACAAACGTATTGAGAAAATCACAATTCTGATCTCCTTATGTTTTGTTTCCGGTAAGGGTTCTTTTGAATCAAATTGTTTAAAAAGAAAACATTTTTTTTGGCCATGTGCGCTGACTTGGCCATCAAGATCACTTTGATTATATGAGCGCATGCGCGCAGACTACTCGATCCACACCCCGAGCACCAGTAATTAAAGTATACATGTCATGTTTCTCATGAATCTTGTGATTTTTGAAATGACAATAAGTAAAATCTTCAAAATTAGGTTGACGCAAACAGTCTTGTTTAAGGCATGATGCCATTCGTACCATGGTTACCATCCATTAAATCATCACCTCTAAAACCCCGATACATCACAGAAGGGATGTCATGCAAGTAAACATTTTATTACTCCAAAAAGTATGCACCAAAAATGAAACAGAAACAAAAGAGCTGCAATACAGCCATACAATGGAGTTGCTTGAAAACTTGCAAATAAAAGTTGCAAAAAACGCTTTAAAAGAAAACTTCTGTGATTCATTAACCACCACCAAGTTGCAATATGCAACTCGTAACGTTACAGCTAAACATTAATAAACCAAACAAAATCTTATTTTGTGAGAATTGAGTCACCGAAGTAAGGGTAGAAATACAACGTGACTGGTAATTCCTTGAGTTATCTTCACATCTGAACAAGTTAATTATTCAATGTCCATGGAAAGACAATCGTCCAACCAATTACTAGTCATTGGTAAACGTGTTAGGAGTAGTCCGATGTTAATTTTCTTGTGGAAAGTTGCAGACATAACGTACCATAAGCTGCGAAAGTAAAGTGCTTGGATCTTATTCAGGCAAACAACAAATTAAGTGCCTTGTAATGCCTACTTTTTTAACATTTGGCAAGGACAAACCCATCCACCAGATAAAACAAAACACAAAATCAGGCTTAATTCGAAGTCGGGCGTCATTTAATTCGTAATCGCGTTATGATTTGTAAACGGGTCTTTTCGAATTCGGGTCAAGAAGGTGATAATATTCTTAGCACTGTCCGGAAGACAGCACTTCAACGTAGACCTCGCAGAGTTGAAGAGTCGCAGTGCCCGGAATATCGACGCTCACGTAGCGTGCCCTCAACGGTCGACCGCACTCGACCACGATTGTACCGCCCAGTGGTTGGGCTTGATGGGCGGTGATTGGTGCCCCGCATGCCTGGTTCCCAATAACGGTCTTCTTTGATCCAGCACGAACAATTGCGTTTTTCAGACGTTCACCTGTAAATAAATCAACAGTTCGGATTGATACGTATTGACAGGATTCCTATTTTTAGGTTGTTTTACTCTTTTGATTTGTTTTGTCATGTTTATCTCTTTTTTTACAGCTTGTTCAAGAAACGGACTTATTTCAAATGATTAATTAAACTGTATTTGGTTTTGGACTTTAATCGCCTGAATAAAAGACACTTTGAATTAATTGTACGGACTTCATGTAATGTGAACAGTCATTGCTTATCGTATTACAAAGAATTATAGTCTTATTTTGTGCCTTATAAAACAATGACTTGTGTTGATTGAATACAATTGGTGATTGTAAGGTATGTGTGAGTAGCTGGGAAAGCTAAGGCATGTGTGTATGCATACCCGGAAACACAAGGGTCTTATTTACCTGAAATTCAGTATCCCGACATTGTGTCCAGTGAATATATTGTTATACTTACTACAACAGTCTCCGCGGTTGAGGATGGTAACCTTGGTAACGCATTGCTGACTACCGAGGTCGACTCTCCACCAGGGATTCTGCTCTTTATCTTATCAAAAGAGAAAATCAATTAGTTGTTTTCCAACTAGAAACACATGTTATTGTAGTTGTTTTTGTTGTTGTGCTCGTTTATTAATATAAGAGGGGTTCTCGGAATAAATGAAATTAGGCCACAACCAAAAAAATAAAAAAATAAAAAATACTTGGTCTCTGGTCAGCGCGCCCGTCGATTTTAATCATGCGCGTCAACCTTTTTTTAATTCAATTTAACCCGGAAGCTACAACAGCGCCCTCTATTGCCGCACCTCCTCAATTTATTTTGTACCAAGGAGCACCAAGGAATGGGGAAATTGCACCTAGGCAAAAGGGCACCAAGGCAAATTATGGAGGACACCAATGTATAATGAGGACACAAAAAAGCAAAATAGTACCCACCTCGTCTGTACAATTCAAGCTTGGGAAAAAAAACACACACACACAAAACCGCGTCGCCGCATCAATTCCGGAACTTCTGTCTGACCAGAGACCGACTATTTTTTTTTTTTTTTGGCCTTACAGAAGACAAGTTTTGCAGGTTTGAATGGTGGAAAGTCTAAAGATGTGAGGTTTGCGGTAGCATCATGACTGCAATAGTCAAATTTATATTGTTATTTTGTGTGGCTCTGGTGATTCGCTTCTCTCTTTTGGTCGATGTTTCAAATGAGGATTCATTCATTCATGATGTTTGTTTATTATTTCACCTCATTCATATTTATGAGCCCTAACGCGCAACTCTCTGATTGGTCGATGTTCAAACGAGGATTTGTCTTACTTGTGTGTGAGCAATGACTGTCGGGGTACAAGATGGTCGATGAGCTACCGTCAACAGCTTTGCCCGCTGGATATAGTCCTGAGCCGTGGGAAGAGCTTTGTGTGGCTGGTTTACCAATGATACCGAACTTCTTCGCTTTTTAAGGGGAAAAAGGGAGTTTAAAGTTGGACTTAAAACCTCAGATTACGAAATTGCTATGATATTCTAGTTTCATTCATGAACAAAAGAGGTGTAACATTTCCAAAGGGACACGTCATATTTTAGTGACTCAATCGATTTGCCAAAATATTAACCTAAACCAGCGATACTGTAAATAATTATGAGAACCTGCTAATAGGATGAAAAAAAAAATACAATGATGCTTACAAGACTAGGCTAATTGTCGAGCTGGACCTATACTTCTAGTTTTAGGATTTGCGGATTCTGAATCAGTCAGTCACTCACTCACTGAAGTGACTCGGTCAGTAAAAATGCAAACCTGTTGGCTGGTCCTTCTGGTCCAGCAACTCTGGAAAATACCACATCGTCTATTGAAGAAACTTACTTGCGCATTGGTCCAGGGGGACTTCCTCCACAGTGACCTCACAAAGTTGCAAGGTGCCCGTACGGGGGATATCAACGCTGATGTAGCGTGCCCTCAGCGGAGTAGAACAATCCATCTCGATAGTACCACCGAGTGGTCCGGCTTGGGCAGCGGTGACATGTGAGCCACAGGTCGGGTTGTCGGTAGCAGTGGGGCTGTTACCAGCGCGGACATTAGCTCCTGCCAAACGTTTGCCTGCAAATTAAAATTCCAAAATAATAATTGTGTTTTGTTTGTGTTACGAACGCAACAAACGCAAAATGCGCATATGGATGATATTGTAGAAGTTGCCACAATTTTGAGGCCACGGGGTGCACTGCAAGAGAGGATCAGTGTCGATAGTTATGCATAAGCTCAAATGTGTTCAGTCCAAACCTTGAGGATTGAGGTCGGGTAGTAATATGGCTGTACATTATTCCCATAACTATCGCATGAAATTATCTCTTCCTTAGGCCTAATCTTAATGACTTACTGCAGCAGTCTCCACGGTTCAGAATTTGGACTTTGCTGATGCAGTGTTCCTCCCCCAGATCGACCATCCACCATGGATTTTTCGAATTACTAACTGAGAGAAAGAAAATAAATAGAACATTGGTAAAATAAGTCAAATATGGTGTAGGCTGAAAGACGAATTCACACAAATGTTGTGTCGATTGTTTAATACTTCAGATATGTCACGAAAACAATTAGAAATATACCAATATGATCAAAATGAAATAACCGTCTGAAAGTGCCATAAAGGTATCCATTGTTTCAGTAAGATTGATTTATTTCAGGCCTATTGAAGTAAATGTTGGTGATAGTAGAATTATTTACATCCTCGCTCCTGTCTTCTCCACATGTTTTAACTCTGTTTTTATAAACATGTCATATTTGTAGATAATTTACTTGCAGATTGAAATAAATATGAAATAAAAAACTGTCGCATTCTACTAGGCCATTTGACACTCCATTTCTGTATTTTTATTTTTTTTTTCATTTGGTTTGGTACCCAAAAGAGGAAGACTCTTACCAGTGTGAGAACATTTGGCATCGGGATACAAGATGGCTGAGGAGCTGCCATCTACGGCCTTTGACGATGGGTACAGATAACTACCATGAGTAGAACTCTGCCATGTCACCTTGTCCACGATGGAAAGAGGTTGGCAGCCTGCAATGAAAACACAATCACAGAAGGGCAGACAAGATTGAACCGATATAGGAAACCTTTCCACCGGCTAGAATAAAAGAAAAGACCGTAAGCTTTGTGATAAAGTTGTGGTGCTTCACCACTCTGGTACACAGGTGGAGAGTGCGCACTACTTACGCGTTTCCAAAAATCAGAACGCTGGCCGTCTTTTTTTAATTTCTTTTTCATATATTTTGTTTCATCATTAAAAAAAACCCAATATGGATGTGTTTATATACCTGCCACCTCTTTTTCTTCAGCTCTCTCCAGCATATGTTCAAGCAACTCCATTTCAACCTGAAAATGTATTTTAAAAAATCAGAGACAAAAAAAAAAACAGATATATAATTTGCAATTCTTGATTTAAGAAATGCAACGAATCTCTCCTACAGTTTTGTTGTGTTAAAGGCAACTGATATTTCAACATTGGCTACTCAAAATTGCCTTAATGGTCCATCGAAAAGTTATTGGTCAGCAATGCTAACTGACATGAGAAAAAAAAAATTCTGGGTACGACTTTACAAATGCTATAGTTTTAAAACTCCATCAAACTAAGGGCAGGATACGTACACGATACGGATATGTACACCTGCAAACAGGTCAAGTTCACAGTGTGCGTGAATGGTACGTCATTGTTATTGCCTTTAACATATTTTCACTTCTTGTTTTTTTGTGTCATTTTTTGTCATAACAGTGTTTGAGGCAGACCCGGCAAAAGATACGAACAAAAATAAGGGAAGCTGAACCCGCCAAGAATAAATAAGGTTTTCACCAACTTGCCAAATCCAAGTCGATTGCACAGTGTTTCGTTTAAATATTGTTTTCTTAAAATATCTGGAAAAAAATGACTTTCACTTTTGCGTCTGAAAAGTCGATTACGAAAAACAAAATTAGTAATAACAGGGAAACACAACAATCTAGAAGGAACCACCTATGTCGAATTTCATGTGTTATTTTTCATTTTAGATAAACCAATTCAAATTGCGATTTGTTACTTTTTTGGAAAATAATAATTAGCCGTTACAATGAATCAATGCCAGGGGGTCCGCTCATAAGTCCGACGCCTCATACGTCCGACAAAATCGCATCCCCTAACCAAATAAAGGCCAATAAGTCCGACACCTCATAGGTCCAACGCCTCATAAGTCCGACGCCTCGTAGCTCCGACGCCTTATAGTTCCGACGCCTTGTAAGTCCGACAAATTAAACGCCTCGTTTGCCGTTGTTGGACATT
>JASAOE010001098.1:0-19000 GCA_029964075.1 Patiria pectinifera
AATACATCTTTTATGCTCAATACTTATCCGAGATTCAGAAGGTTATGTCTAGTGTTTCTATTGCGTTGCGTAAGAGTTGTGATAAAAAGCACAGTGGTGAGAGTGTTAATGCTTCCATGATCAATGACAGGGACCAACTACAAGATATTTTGAAATCAGATAGTGGATACAAATTTCTCAAGCCTATTCGTGGTACACCCCCATATTGGCAAGCAGCACAGAAGGATGTTTTGGCTATGATCAGACAGCTTGGAATACCAACATGGTTTTGTTCATTTTCTGCAGCTGATATGCGATGGCCTGAGGTAATCAATACAATTCTGAGACAGCAAGGTGATTCTAGAGATGTAAAAGATTTGGACTGGAATGAGAAATGTACCATATTGAGAAGCAATCCTGTGACTGCTGCTAGAATGTTTGATCAACGATTTCATACATTTTTGAAAGATATAATTATGTCTTCAGCAGAACCGATAGGAAAAGTCAAGGACTATTTTTACAGAGTGGAATTCCAACAGAGAGGGTCACCACATACACATTGTTTGTTTTGGATTGAAGGTGCACCAAAATTGGGACATGATAGTAACAAGGATGTTGTTAATTTTGTTGACAAATACATCAGTTGCAAATTACCATCAGAACAGCAAGATGAACAGTTGAATGAAATCATCAGTCATGTTCAGTTACACAGCAAAAACATTCCAAGTCATGTAAGAAGAAGGGTACTGATTGCAGGTTTAATTTCCCCAGACCTCCATCTGAAAGGACATTCATAACAGATCCTGATATGCCAATTGGTGATGAGAAAGAAAGTGAAGAAGATGACATAAATGAAAGAAATAAGGCCAAAGAGTTGCTCCAATCAGTATGGACTGCAATACAGAAAGCTGAGAATGAACATATGACAACTACTGAACTATTTGGAAGCATAACTATTACACAAGCTGACTTTGAGAAAGCTAACAATGTCTTGAGCAGGAAGGCCAGTATTGTTCATAAGAGACAGCCACAAGATGTTTGGGTTAATTTGTACAATCCTGATTTGATACGTTGTTGGAGTGCCAATATGGACATTCAATATATTTGTGATGCTTATGCTTGTGTTGCTTATGTCGTATCCTACATGTCTAAAGCTGAACGTGAAATGGGTATATTGTTGTCACATGCTCAGGCAGAGGTACAGAGTGGTAATTTGGATGCGAAACAGAGTTTGAAGGAAATCGGCAGCGTATATTTACACAATCGTGAAGTATCAGCACAAGAAGCAGTTTATCGTGTTTGTAATTTGAGATTGAAAGAAGGATCAAGGAAAGTAGAATTCATACCTGTTGGAGATAATCCAATCAGAATGAGCTTGCCCTCAGTGTAATTCAAAACAAATGTGATGAAGATGATGATAGTATCTGGATGACCAGTAGAGTTGATAGGTATTTAGCAAGACCAGAAACTGATCAATTTGAAGCCATGTGCTTAGCGACTTTTGCTCAGACTATAGAGTGATATACAGTAACATGGCCAAAACAAGTCGTTCTCCAATACATGAATTGAAAATGGTCTAGGTCACATACAGAAACGTAGTAGGACAGATCCAGCAGTTATTCGATTTCCAAGATTTTCAGTAGCAAAATATCCAGAGAAGTACTATCAAAGCATACTGCAATTATATCTTCCTTATCGTATTGATGCTCAGCTTAAACCACAGCAGTTTGAAGCATTTGAGGAATTTTATAGAAATGGTAGTGTTAAGTTGAATGGTGTGCTGAAATCTGTAATGAATATTGTTGAAAATAACCGGTCATTGTATGAGGCTAATGCTGAACCCATGGATGAAGCTGAAGAAATGTTAGAAAAGTTTGGTCCACTGGAAGATGCTTGGGCATTAATAGCTCCAGAAAGTGAACAGGAAAGACTTGAATGCAAAGCACAGAAACAACCACAAGAAGATGATAGTGAGAATGAGTGTGATATTCCTGATTTGAAATCTAATCAAGATAATGATATAAAAAGTACAATTGAACCACATCCACTGAAAGTATCCAAACAAGAAGCAATGAATATGTTAAGGTGTCTGAATGACAAACAGAGACAAGTGTTCTATAAAGTGAGACAGTGGTGTTTAGATAAAATCAGTGGTAAAAATCCAGAACCATTTCATGTATTTGTGACAGGTGGAGCAGGTACAGGAAAGAGCCATTTGATTAAATGTATTTACTATGAAGCAACAAGACTATTTGGAAGAATGATAGAGAGTCCGGATGACATATCAGTTCTGCTTATGGCGCCTACAGGTGTTGCTGCATATAATATCCATGGTGCTACCATTCATAGTGCTTTGTCAATTTCAACAAATGTGAGATTGCCGTATCAACCACTGAGTGAAGAAAAGATAAGTACACTTCGGCATAAATTAAGGCAACTACAAATTGTAATTGTTGATGAAATTTCAATGGTTGATCAAAAAATGTTGCACTACATCCATGGTCGTCTTCGACAGGTCAAACAATCTCGTAATCATAGTCCTTTTGGAAATGTGAGCATACTTGCTGTTGGTGATTTCTATCAGTTGCCCCCTGTGAAAGGAAAATCTTTGTACCAGACTGATGTAACAGGTGATTTGTGGAATGATAACTTTGTCAAAGTGGAACTGACTGAGATTATGAGGCAAAAGGAAGATGTGCAGTTTGCTGAACTTTTAAACAGGTTGCGTGTAAGAAAGAAGAAAGAGCAGTTAGAAAGTGAAGATGTTGCTTTGCTAAAATCACGTGAAACTGGAGAAGATTGGACCGATGCTCTGCATATTTATCCTTGCAATAAACAGGTGGATGAGTATAATAGACAGACTCTTTTTGTGAAGTGTTCAGAATGTGTATGTGTTCTTGCTAAAGATTTCCAGAAAGATGCAAAAAGTGGGAAAATGATACCTGCAGTGAAATCAGTAAAGAAATCGTCACGTACAAATTTATCTGACTGCTTGTGGCTGGGTGTTGGTGCTAGAGTCATGCTTACAAGGAATCTTGATGTATCTGATGGACTTGTTAATGGAGTATTTGGAACTGTCTCTGATATAGTGATGTTACCGAATGAACACTCGGCAAAGATTGTCAAAGTTAAGTTTGATAATGAGAAGGTTGGAGCAAAATTGAAGAAGCAGTGCTCTGGTAATTCTACAGATGTAGTTTGTATTGAAATGGTAGAAGACAATGTGACTCAGGTCTTTGTGAGACACCAGTTTCCTCTTAAGTTAGCTTGGGCATGTACATCTCACAAGGTTCAAGGAATGACTACAGAAAAGGCTGTTGTATGTTTAGAGCGTACTTTTTCAGCAGGACAAGCTTATGTTAGTTTGAGCAGAGTGGTCTCATTAAATGGCCTAATAATCGAAGGATTTGATGAAAAATTTATTTACTGCAATGAAAAAGTGGCTGACGCAATATGTGAAATGCCATTATATATTGATAATGAACAAAGCAATGATAGTGTTGATGAAATTGAACTTGCAAGGTCCGGTGGAACCTATTGTACAACCATTGCAATGCATAACATTCAAGGTCTTCAAGCACATTTTGTGGATTTGAAGAGAAACAAGGAAATGTTGTCATGTGATTTCATATGTCTGACAGAAACATGGAGTGATGGAGACTTCGATTGTGAGATGGATTTGAGTGATTACAAATGGTATCATCAGCCAAGATGTATGTCGTATGATAACACTAGTCGTGTTACACATATGTTGAAAGAACAGTGCCATGGAGGTGTAGCTGTGTGTGGCAAGAAAGATAGAGTGTTTAGTAGGCTAAACTTAGCAGTCCACAACCTAGAATACATTGCATTTCAGATAATTTCTAAAGTGTCAGTAGCCATTGTGATCATTTATCGACCAGCTTCATATGTTCTAAATGAATTTCTACCAATTCTTCAAATGTTGCTGAATGAGCTACATAACGTGTCAAACAAGTGCATTGTCATGGGTGATTTCAATGAAGATATCATGAAACAGTCGTCTGTTCAGAAAGTGATGCATGATCATGGATATAAGCAATGTGTGACTGAAGCTACTACTGAGAATGGCACTTTACTTGATCATGTTTATGTCAGGAACATAGACATCATTGAAACTTATGTGAGCCCAACATATTATAGCTACCATGAAGCAGTGATACTTAAATTGTGAATTTCTTTTGTGAATGTCTATTGCGTTGAAACTGTATTTGTTGGTGTGCTACAATGTAGTTATTTGAGCATTTGGAAGTGTATTCATTGATTTTAAATGACACTACAGGTACATACCTGCAGAGAGAGACCTGTATGTACTATAACATGTATAAGGCCAAAATGACATTAATACATGAATTCTTACAACTAAAAAAAATGAGATGCGGTTTAAGATATAAATTACAAAAAATAAACTTCTAAAGTTGAATTTTGAAAAATGAAGTATGAACTTTTACTTAAAAGAGAGTACAATAGCAAGTGAATTATGGAGGTTGATGACAACTGTAAATAATAAATAAAGACAAGAATGACACACAGAAACAAGTATGATAAATGACACAAGAATGCTAGAGATACAGTGAAGTTATTGACCAATAAAGTAAATAAAAATTATAAGTGAAATTACATTATTGCGGTACTTGTAAGTGATCAATATGAACAACAGTAAAGCATTAGTAGACATAATGTACATAATAATGAACGCTTTATCATAGTTTTAATAAAGTAGGTAATTCTAGGAGAGATTGCCATGCATACATTCAAATACATGTAGTTGTTTCTCTGATACATGTACACAGAACATGATTAATAATGTAAGCCTGTTGATACCCACACTATCAAGGTGAGTGACAACATTGTCAACATTGTGTGATGATCTGAGTGAAACATGTTATAAAACATCTACACATACAATACATTTTATTCGTATCATCGATCAAAAAAATGCGCTGATGTAACTGACCGATTGAATGCCTGGACTGTGCTATAAAAAAAACATTGCTGTTATTATGTGAATTTAATGTCATGACGTAATACATGTAGTAACCATTAAATGTATTATTTTATAGAATATATATACTTGATGTATGTACAGTGTATATGGTGTATGTGTAACCACACAAGTCCTTATGAAATGTCTCATCACCACACTTGCTGACTGAGAGGTGATCAAACAAGACAATGAAATGTATTTCAGTAATGGTGTGTTGCCTCTGACTCTTGCGCATGATAGTTTCAACTAGATCAGTCACTATTACTCCTGTATATCTGTGTGTCTTATCACATAGTTAGGACCCAGCTCTATGGTCTCCTCACCAGCGGGATGCATTTCATCACCAAGTTGTGATGAACATACACTTCAGTTATTTGTGAACCGCAACACGTCCTGCGACACTCCCACAACACTCGAGGGTGGGTGTTGTCATCTGCAGGCTGTCAGCAATTCATTGTGGCCTGTGACTTTGGACAAGATGGAGTGTGAACCACAACACTCCCTGCCAGGCCTCCAACACTTGAGGGTGGGTGTTGTCATCTGCAGGCTGTCAGCAATTCATTGTGGCCTGTAACTTTGGACAAGATGGAGTGTGAACCACAACACTCCCTGCCAGGCCTCCAACACTTGAGGGTGGGTGTTGTCATCTGCAGGCTGTCAGCAATTCATTGTGGCCTGTGACTTTGGACAAGATGGAGTGTGAACCACAACACTCCCTGCCAGGCCTCCAACACTCGAGGGTGGGTGTTGTCATCTGCAGACTGTCAGCAATTCATTGTGGCCTGTGACTTTGGACAAGATGGAGTGTGAACCACAACACTTCCTGCCAGGCCTCCAACACTTGAGGGTGGGTGTTGTCATCTGCAGGCTGTCAACAATTCATTGTGGCCTGTGACTTTAGACAAGATGGAGTGTGAACCACAACACTCCCTGCCAGGCCTCCAACACTCGAGGGTGGGTGTTGTCATCTATTTTTAATCCTATATTTTGTCCTATTTTTAATTTGTACAGCGCATTGGGACTCCATGTGTAATGCGCTTAATAAGAACGGTTTTATTATCATTATTATTATCTGCAGGCTGTCAGCAATTCATTGTGGCCTGTGACTTTGGACAAGATGGAGTGTGAACCACAACACTCCCTGCCAGGCCTCCAACACTCGAGGGTGGGTGCTGTCATCTATTTTTAATCCTATATTTTGTCCTATTTTTAATTTGTACAGCACATTGGGACTCCATGTGTAATGCGCTTAATAAGAATGGTTTTATTATCATTATTATTATCTGCAGGCTGTCAGCAATTCATTGTGGCCTGTGACTTTGGACAAGATGGAGTGTGAACCGCAACACTTCCTGCCAGGCCTCCAACACTTGAGGGTGGGTGTTGTCATCTGCTGGTTGTCAGCAATTCATTGTGGCCTGTGACTTATCATTGTTCATCCCCGACTTTTGACTTGACTTGTGACCACATTTGTAACCATACATAATTGGATTTTTGTCCTCACTAATATATTTTCATAAACACTTTTAGATGTATTTATAAAAATATGTCGGTGAACAGCTAAACCCAATTTTGAATTTGCATCACTTCGATGCAAGTTCAATGTGATGAATAGACTGCAGTTAGCAAAGAATTTTTCAGTGAACTTGTGAAGGGATTTGTGATGGACTAGACTAAAACATATTGCTCTGAATATTGGTTTACCAACAAAACTTTGTCAGGTTGATTAATGACACTGTCCTCCAACTTCCACACCAAATAAAATGCACAACATTTCTTTTTTATAGCAATGTTCTCTTTCATGTTTTTTTTCAGTGTAAAATCCCATTGCAGTCATTGATGTGCTGTTATGACCTGCCATCAGGTGCAATGTGGATGAGCTCCAATCATCTGTCAACAACGCTAGGAGTTAACAACGCCATGCCCATTGCTGTTTGTGTGCTACATTTGGTGTTTGCTTGAAGAGTAATGAACAAATTCTAGTGTTCCAATAGCAATATGACCTGCCATCAAGTGTGATGTGGATGACATGTAGTCATCCACCAGCAGTGCCATGTCCAATGCTCTTTGTGTTCTACATTGGTGTTTGCTTGGAGAGTAATGAAGATGTTTCAGTGTTCCAATACTGATTACTAACTAATACCAACTTGGTTTATTTTGTCTAATAAGCAACATTACATAGGTTAAGGAACAAATGTCACAAGTGTCAAACGAATAAAGATTCCAAGTTATACTTCAAAAATTTGACCAGGATCTATCTTATAGCTCTGTCTCAAATGACATCATTTCCTACAGACGAGCCACATGCATCGGCATTTTTCCGTCATGAGCATGGGTTATGTCGTATTTTGCACACATTTTGAGCAACAAGTGGTCGTGCTGTGTTTGAAACATTTTCTACAATGCGCAAAGCATGCTTGGGTGCATAGAATACGCAGATGCAGTTCTCCAACAGAGATGGCCATTTTTGAGAGAGACCTATTATGCTTATTCAAAAGCAACATTTTGGTTGTACAAGATCACAGATTGCACTTGCCAGCCTGCATAGCCCTGCATTAGTAAGCAGAAATGTGTCAGTTTGATTGTCAAACAAGCAATGTTTTCTTTCCCGACAAGATTTGGAAGAGAATCAAGCATACAGTACTTGGAGGTTATTTTATTCAAGTTAGAATCACATATACTCATTTTAATTTGTGTTGATGCTTAGCCATAAACCATTGTTATAAACACTGGTGAAGTCAACCTTCTGTCTTGGCATTGCAGAAAATGAAATTAAAATGTGAAGTCATGTAAATAGTTTGTGGATTTATTTCTACAATCATATTGAATACTCAGCTTTTCACTTTATGCTTGATACACAGTGACTTACAAAACTTGTAGGCAGTACAAAATAATAACTGTGTTAAAGAGAAAACATTGACTTGAATGTTCATTTTTATTTTTCACAAAGATTTGTTTTTAAATAACACAAAAACATATCAAGTACAATTTTCTATTGTAGTCTCTACCAATTAATTATGTACATGTAATATGCAACTTTCACATATGCATGAATTGAAATGTGTGGACTTCAGCTTTACTGCAGCACAATGCATGCACCCTACACAAATACATTGTACATGCATATCAGTATCTCAAAGTTGAAACTATGTCAGGGCTTGTTTCTATCTGTAATAAAAATGATTGCAATTTCCATGACAAATATGCTGATTTAAAGATGCTTTTCTAATTGTGTAACTACAATTTCTATGGCTTATCTCATAACTTAATCATTTATCATTTAGCAAAACACGACAATTGATTGTATTTCTGGACTACTATGAAAAATAAATCCCAATACTTCAACTGGAATCACAATCTGTGTACACGTGGATAATTTTGTTTTGAGATGCAGCTGTGAACAATCAGATAAATAAGTATCATTCATTATGTTATAGTCACTTAATCTTCGCAATCTTCAGCAAAATAAGAATAGGTGTGGGGGAACAAAAGGAACCTTGTTTAAACACCTGTGATAACATTTGCAAATACACGATAACACAGTGGAGGGAGTTCCTAGTCTATCAGTGCCTTTGCGTGTAGTTTTTCAATTTAAAAGAAATATTGCTGTAAATTCTAATACATATGGTAGAGAGCAGTAATCAATGACAGCGGTAGCGTCTCTACATTGTATTAGTTATACTGTTGGGCACTATATAGATGGCAGTAGATCACCATTATGGACCGTACACAACAAAAATTGTCAACAGTAGAGGGCAGTAGATCACTTGCACAGTGCCAAGTCATCAGCGCACGCAGTAGAGGAAACACGTGCATGTACATGTATATTGTGGACGTCCTGTCCATGTTTTAAAGCAGGGGTATTGTCAACCTGAAGCTTTAAGCGTGCGCAGGCCATGTCTGAGTTTCCTTGTTGCCTCGAAGCTTTGAAATGGTTTAGACCTACCCTTAAATCGACAATTAAAGTAAAAACTAATATAAAAACTGCCATGGTTGATTTTTCAGGAATTTTCTAAGGAAAAAGACTCTTTTCATTATAACTTCCGGTCTGATGACGTCATACACCTAAACCTTCATACACGTCTTAAGTGGGTCAGGGTCATCATATACACCAATATTTAGGCGATTCCGACAAACTTCGCCACAGACATCTATTCAAAATACATTTTTGATAATTTTCAACCTGTCGCTAGAGGGCGCTCGAAGATTACATGACGTCATCGGTAGATGATTTGAAGAATACTATCAGCCAAGAGACTAATACCGTTGAAAGCAAGTTCATATCTATTACCACTTTCAAATAATAAGCCACTTCCGGTGTTGGCCTTTTTCGACCGGAAGCAAGGGTCTCGTGATTTCACGCACACTGAATGAAATAAAGACCTCAACCTACTCTACCACTTGCCGGCAATATAATGCTGCGGACGCGTACGGTTCATTTCTTATACATTTTTAAATATTAAAAGTGTCACAATTTAATTGCCTATAAATAAACACCGGATGACGTCATCATGACGTCATCATTACACGATGTTGTTTGAATTAGGGTCTTTGCTTGGACAAAAATTGGTGTAAATGATTTACTGGCAAAGAGTCGAAAATGCCCTCTGAAAATCGACATTGTTTTTTAAATTTGTGTGTACAAAGTCTATGGGAAAAATTAAATATTCAAAATTCTATAATAAATCAGGTGATGACGTCAGCATAACGAAAAGTTTCGGCATACATCTTCAGATGATGGTTAATAACTATGCTGAGTTTAAAGTTGATCGGATTTAAAATAATTGCCAAAGTGGCTTGTAGAATAAAAACGTGTACAAAACCTATGGGAAAAGTGGAAAAAGAAAAAAAAAGAAAACTAGAAATGTGTTTGTGGACAAACCCAAGCTGTTTCGGATATTTGAAATACTCTGTGCACATGACGAACAATCAGTGATGTCACTGTAAATGTCATCTATATAACAGCACATTATAATACATACCGTACATGTACATGTCAAGATAGAAGCAAATCGAACATTATAGTTCTGTAGATATAGACCTATAAAAGAATAATATGCCCCTTTAAGGGACGTCATATGACATTTGATGATGACGTCACTTCAATTTTCATATATAAACCATCCCTGTGAATGTTCATACCAAGTTTTAATCCAATTGGACTTGTACTTTCGAAGTTATAGCGATTTGAAGAAATGCTCATTTAATGTCACGTCACGTGACACATGATGACGTCATCGTTATGAGCTCACTGGGGACCACCTTAGGCTGCTGGTCTTACTAGTGTCTGACAAGTGTAAAGTCAATCTGACATACATGTATGGAAGTGAAAAAGTGTATCAGTTTGAAGAGAAAATGTGTACAAAACCAATAAGGAAACAATGCATCTTTAATGTGATGTAACCTGACACCTCATGACGCCATGATGACGACTTTCTTCTAAGACCATCTGTGGGTGGTAGTTTAAGTGTGTTCCAAGTCTAACATGGATCGCATTTACGAAAGTGCCAAAGTAGAGTGTTTTAAAACGTGTACAAACCCTATGGGGAAAATACATCTTTAATGTAACGTAACCTGAAACCTGATGACGTCACGATGACGACTTTCTTCTATGACCATCTATGAGTAGTGGTTTAAGTGTGTACCAAGTATAAGGTCGTTCAAATTTACGAAAGTGCCAAAGTGGAGCGTTTTAAAACATGTACAAAACCAGAGGGGAAAATGTGCATCTTTAATGTGAAGTAACGTGACACCTGATGACGTCACGATCATGAATTTCTTCTAGGACCATCTGTGGGAGATGGTCTGAAAGTGTGTACTAAGTGTAACGTTGATCGGATGTACGAAAGTGCCGAAATGGAGCGTTTTAACATGTGTACATTAACCCTATGGGGAAAGTGTATTTTTAATGTGACGTAATCTGACATCTGATGACGTCACGGTCACGAATTTCGTCTAGGACCATCTATTGGTGGTGGTCTAAGTATGAATTAAGTTTAAAGTCGATCAGATTTACGAAGATGCCAAACTGGAGTGTTGTAAAACGTGTACAAAACCTAAGGGGAAAATGTGCATCTTTAATGTGAAGTAACGTGACACCTGGTGACGTCACGATCACGAATTTCTTCTAGGACCATCTGTGGGTGGTGGTGTAAGTGTGTATCAAGTGTAACGTCGATCAGATTTATGAAAGTGCCGAAATGGAGCGTTTTAAAACGTGTACAAACCCAATGGGGAAAAATGAATCTTCAATGTGACGTAACCTGACACCTGATGACGTCACAATCATGAATTTCGTTAAGGACCATCTGTGGGTGGTGGTCTAAGTATGAATTCCTCAGATTGTATGTAATTTTGACCCTCGAAATATAATCCTGACAATCTCGAACGTTTGATTATAGGTAGATCATTTAAAACACTAGAGGGCAGCAAACAACTTTAACAGTGCCACAGTTGTGTGCGAGGTCTGACAAGAATACAAAACGTCTTGGAAAGAATTCCATATACGTACTTCAGTTATTTTCTTAGATATGACTTGAAAAGTACCAAAAGTTGTAAATCTGACGAAGAAACGGAAATTTAGGAGGGGAAAAAATCAAGATTTTCTTTAAAAATACTTTGACGTTTCCTGTCATGGCCCATAGAGGTGGAGGCTTAGGCCTATATGGAATTCTTTCCAGTGTTCCTAACGTGGCGCACTTGAACAAATCCCCGAAAATCCCACATTAACATTTAAGAAATTCTGTAAAGTTGTTAACTTCTAATAAATCATGATTATCCCAACTCACATACCCAACTACAAGTTTGTCACATTTACGTAAGCCGCATAAATCTGTGGCATCATGACTGTACCGCGTAGAGTGCACGGGGACCTGGCCAGCTATGGGTACAAAGCCTATGGAGAAAACAACGCACAATGCCTATGGAGAAAAGAACGTGTACAAACCCTATGGAGAAAACAACGTGCACAATGCCTATGGAGAAAAGAACGTGTACAAACCCTATGGAGAAAAGAACGTGTACAAACCCTATGGAGAAAAGTACGTGTACAAACCCTATGGAGAAAAGAACGTGTACAAAACCTATGGAGAAAAGAACGTACAAACCCTATGGAGAAAAGAACGTGTACAAACCCTATGGACAAAAAATGCATCTTTAATGTGACGTAACCTGACACCTGATGACGTCACAATCACGAATTTCTTCCAGGACCATCTGTGGGTGGTGGTCTAAGTATGAATTAAATTTAGAGTCGATCGGATTTACGAAGATGCCAAACTGGAGGGTTGTAAAACGTGTACAAAACAAATGGGGAAAAATGCTTCTTTAAAGTGATGTAACTTGACACCTGATGACTGTTCGATCACGAATTTCTTCTAGGAGCATCTGTTGGTGGTGATTTTTGTATGTACCAAGTCTGAAGTTGATCAGATTTACGAAAGTGCCCAAAGTGGAGTGTTTTAAAACGTGTACAAAACATATGGGGAAAAATGCATCTTTAATGTGACGTAACCCGACACCTGATGACGTCACGATCACAAATTTCTTCTAGACACATCTGGGGGTGGTGGTCTGAGTATGTACCAAGTCTCATGTCGATCGGGTTTACGAAAGTGCCAAAGTGGCATGGTAGAAGAAACACGTGTACAAAACCTATGGAGAAAAGTGGAAAAAAAAAAAAAAAAAAAAAAAAAAAAAAAAAAAAAATCTTAACGAAAACAAGAGCTGTTTCGGTGTGTACACCGAAACAGCTAACTAGAAATTGTGGTTGTGAACAACCACAGAGCTGTTCCCAATATTGATTATCTGTTGGACCCATAGACATATAGGTAGAGATCTATGTCTGTTTGCAACAGAACATAGGGTTTTTCCGCATTATGATTTGTTTTTATCAATAATACCTCCCTGACTATGCATGAACATAAAATCTGTCAAAGTTAGCCGGAAATCGGCTAAAACGGTCACTGTGGACAGGATTTGACCTAAGCAACACGTGCGCTGTGCGCGGGCTGACTGACATAGGATATGTACAACGTACGTGCATGTACATGTACTGTACATTGTGGACGTCCTGTGCATGTTTCAAGGCAGAGGTATTGTCAACCTGAAGTTTTAAGCGTGCGCAGGGCATGTCCGAGTTTGCTTATTGCCTCAGAGCTTTCAAATGTTTTAGACCTACCCTTCAATAGACAATTAAAGTAAAAACTAATATAAAAACTGCCATGGTTGATTTTTCAGGAATTTTCTAAGGAAAAAGGGTCTTTTCATCATAATTTCCGGTCTGATGACGTCATACACCTTAAACTTCGCACACGTCTTAAGTGGGTCAAGGTCATCATATACACCAATATTTAGGTGATTCCGACAAACTTCGCCACAGACATCTATTCAAAATACATTTTTTAAATTTTTCAACCTGTCGCTAGAGGGCGCTCGAAGATTGCATGACGTCATGGGTAGATGATTTGAAGAATACTATCAGCCAAGAGACTAACACCGTTGAAAGCAAGTTCATATCTATTACCACTTTCAAATAATAAGCCACTTCCGGTTTTGGTCTTTTTCGACCGGAAGCAAGGGTCACGTGATTTCACGCACACTGAATGAAATAAAGACCTGAACCTACTCTACCACTTGCCGGCAACAGAATGCTGCGGACGCGTACGGTTGATTTCTTATGCATTTTTAAATATTAAAAGTGTCACTATTCAATTGCCTATAAATAAACACTGGATGACGTCATCATGACGTCATCATTACACAATGTTGTTTGAATGAGGGTCTTTGCTTGGACAAAGATTGGTGTAAATGAATTACTGGCAAAGAGTTGAAAATGCCCTCTGAAAATCGACATTTTTTTTTAAATTTCTGTGTACAAAGTCTATGGGAAAAATTAAATATTCAAAAATCTATAATAAATCACGTGATGACGTCAGCATGACGAAAAGTTTCGGCATACATCCTCAGATGATGGTTAATAACTATGCTGAGTTTAAAGTTGATCGGATTTAAAATAATTGCCAAAGTGGCTTGTAGAATAAAAACGTGTAAAAAACCTAATGGGAAAAGGGAAAAAAAAAAAAAAAAAAAAAAAAAAAAAAAAAGGAAAAAAAAAAACTTTAACGAAAACAAGAGCTGTTCCCAATTGAAATTGGGAACAGCTAAAAAAGGAAAAAAAACTAGAGATCTATGTCTGTTTGCAACAGAACATAGGGCTTTTCCGCATTATGATTTTTTTTTATCAATAATATGCCCTGAATATGCATGAACATAAAATCTGTCAAAGTTAGCCGAAAAATCAGCTAAAACGGTCACTGTGGACAGGATTTCACCTCGGCAATACGTGCGCTGCGCGCGGGCTGACTGACATACGATATGTACAACGTACAATGTACATGTACATTGTGGACGTCCTGTGCATGTTTTAAAGCAGAGGTATTGTCAACCTGAAGTTTTAAGCGTGCGCAGGGCATGTCCGAGTTTGCTTATTGCCTCGAAGCTTTGAAATGTTTTAGACCTACCCTTAAATAGACAATTAAAGTAAAAACTAATATAAAAACTGCCATGGTTGATTTTTCAGGAATTTTCTAAGGATAAAGAGTCTTTTCATTATAACTTCCGGTCTGATGACGTCATACACCTTAAACTTCGCACACGTGTTAAGTGGGTCAAGGTCATCATATACACCGATTATTAGGCAATTCTGACAAACTTCGCCACAGACATCTATTCAAAATGCATTTTGGACATTCTTAAACCTGTCGCTAGAGGGCGCTCGAAGATTGCATGACGTCATCGGTAGATGATTTGAAGAATACTATCAGCCAAGAGACTAACACCGTTGAAAGCAAGTTCATATCTATTACCACTTTTAAATAATAAGCCACTTCCGGTTTTGGCCTTTTTCGACCGGAAGCAAGGGTCACGTGATTTCACGCACACTGAATGAAATAAAGACCTCAACCTACTCTACCACTTGCCGGCAACAGAATGCTGCGGACGCGTACGGTTGATTTCTTATGCATTTTTTAATATTAAAAGTGTTACTATTCAATTGCCTATAAATAAACACCGGATGACGTCATCATGACGTCATCATTACACAATGTTGTTTGAATTAGGGTCTTTGCTTGGACAAAGATTGGTGTAAATGAATTACTGGCAAAGAGTTGAAAATGCCCTCTGAAAATCGAGATTTTAAAAAAAAATTCTGTGTACAAAGTCTATGGGAAAAATTAAATATTCAAAATTCTATAATAAATCACGTGATGACGTCAGCATGACGAAAAGTTTCGGCATACATCCTCAGATGATTGTTAATGACTATGCCAAGTTTAAAGTTGATCGGATTTAAAATAATTGCCAAAGTGGCTTGTAGAATAAAAACGTGTACAAAACCTATGGGAAAAGTGGAAAAAGAAAAAAAAAGAAAAAAAAAAAAACTAGAAATTGTGGTTGTGAACAACCACAGAGCTGTTCCCAATATTGATTATCTGTTGGACCCATAGACATATAAGTAGAGATCTATGTCTGTTTGCAACAGAAGATAGGGCTTTCCGCATTATGATTTGTTTTTATCAACGTCCCTGACTATCACTATGCATGAAACTAAAATCTGTCAAAGTTAGCCGGAAATCGGCTAAAACGGTCACTGTGGACAGGATTTGACCTCAGCAACACGTGCGCTGCGCGCGGGCTGACTGACATGCGATATATTACAACGTACAATGTACGTGCATGTACATGCTTGATATGTGGACGTCCTGTTGCATGTTTTTAAAGCCGGTATTGTCGGCGCAAGTTTTAGCGTGAACGAGGCATTGTCAGGATTGTATTGCCTCAAAGCTTTGAAATGTGTTAGACCTACCCCTTCAATAGACAATTAAAGTAAAAACTAATATAAAAACTGCCATGGTTGATTTTTGGGGAATTTTCTAAGGAAGCAGGTCTTTTCATTATAACTTCCAGTCTGATGACGTCACTTTATAAGCTTCGCACACACGTCTTAGAGTGGGTCAAGGTCATCATATACACACCAATATTAGGCGATTCCGACCAACTCGCCACAGACATCTCAATTCAAAATACATTTTTTAAGTGCCATTCCTGTCGCTGGCGCTCAGTGCATGCGTCATCGGTAAGATGATTCAAAGAATATATCATGAAGACACTACTTACCGTTAAAGCAAGTTCATATCTATTACCACTTTCAAATAATAAGCCACTTCCGGTTTGGCCTTTCCAGGCGGGAAGCAAGAGATCCGTGATTTCTTTACTGAATGAAATAGACCTCATCACTATACCACTTGCTGGCAACAGAATGCTGCGGGCGCGTCGGTTGATTTCTTATACATTTTTAAATATTAAAAGTGTCTGAATTGGGTGCCACCGTAAATGGCCTTACCGGATAGCGTCATCGCCGCGTCATCATTACACAATGTTGTTTGAATAAGGGTCTTTGCTTGGACAAAGATTGGGTGTAAATGAATTACTGGCAAAAGGAATCAAAATACCCTCTGAAAACTGACATTTTTTAAATTTCTGTGTACAAAGTCTATGGGAAAATTAATTATTCAAAATTCTGTAATAAATCACGTGATAGCGTCAGCATGGCAAGTTTGACATACATCCACTCAGATAGTTAATAACTTCTGCTGAGTTTAAAGTTGATCGGATTTAAAATAATTACTTAAAATTATTGTAGAATAAAGTGGCCACAAAACCTAGGGAGGAAAAGAGTGGAAAAGAAAAAAAAAAAATAAAAAAAAAAAAAAGGAAAAAAAAAACTTTATGAAAACAGAGCTGTTCCCAATTGGGGGTGGGAACAGCTAAAGAAAAAAAAACTTTAACAGAAACAAGGCTGTTCCCAATTGGGGTGGGAACAGCTAAGCTTTAACGAAAACAAGGCTGTTCCCAATTGGAGGTGGGAACAGCTAAGGAAAAAACTTTAACGAAAACAAGAGCTGTTCCCAATCGAAATTGGGAATAGCTAAAAGAAAAAAAAAACTTTATGAAAACAAACTGTTCCAATTAGAATTGAACAGCTAATGTGAAGTGACTCATGTTTTATTTCTTCTCAGGTTTTGCAGCATTGCAGCTTTGGGAGTGATCCGTGGCTATGTATGGCATATATGGGAGCATGGCACTGACTCTTTGCCTTTCCACACAGATAATGACAAAAACACAGATATTGACAAACTCAAATTCCACACCATAACTGGGGCTGGAAAACCAAAAAAAAACCACAAAACAAATCAATTAAAAGGAAGAACAGGAAAAGAAAGAAAGGCAGAGTGCACTCAAAGATGATACTTGATTACAAATTTGGAATTTAAAATCATTTACTGATTTGGATCGATTTACACAAATCCCAAAGCCATGATTTGCTGTATTAAATAGTACTACAAAGCAACATGGCCAAATGTCATTAACACAGGAAAATGCTGTTTAGTTGTCAATGCCTCAACAAAATCCACTAAGAACAAATCCACAGGCAATACTGTACTTTCATTTTGCTTCGGAAGCTGCTAAGCAATTATTTCCTACACTTTACAATCTTTATGCACTTAGCGGCCAGTGTGATGATGAGGTGTCTGCTTACCGATCGTTGTTGACTGCTCACTGCCTCTGAACACCACCTTGAGTGAGCTGGGAGCATAGACGACATTCTGAATGAACTCAGCGTGCTTTAGCAGACTGCAGCTGCAGCCTAAGCAGTAGTACCTGAGATTGAAGGTTTGCATGGTGAGGGTCATAACAAGATTAGTTTTTGCGGTACTTTCTGTAACAAAATCTCTTTTTGTGTGGTATGGTTCTAAAAGAACCCCGGTACTCTATCGTTACCCTCTGGTTCTCTTCAGGCTCATACTCACAAAGACCTCAGCACATGTTGTGCAACAGTATCTTATTAGTATCTGTATGCAATTTTAAAAAAGTGAACTAAAGTATACCAGAACATTATCAGGAGTCAGGTGGGCGTATTGGACCTTCTGCCTTCAACTTCCATGGCCGGAGTTCGGGTTGGAGTCCTGCCCTGGTCACATGTGGACTGGGTTTTCAATATGCGCACATTATTTCTAGTAATGGAATGCTTCATCATGATGTTCACGGTAACAATCCGTTGCCTTTTACTTTCTGTCTTCCTTTTCTATTCGATCACGTGCTTCACACCTTAAATAAATTCACGATATTGATCTTTGTTTCAAGTTCACTGTGTTTTTAATATAAATCAACTGTTTTTTTTTATTTCAACAGCTTGTTGACTCGAGTTCGCATCATTGATTTTCCTTCAAATCGGTTGAGTTAGCCAAATCAGTCGACATGCCTTTATTTCAACACAAATAATTTCAAAACCCTTTTGAAAATCTAATCAATACTTAAAAGGAAAAAAGTTAAGATTCCAAGCTTTAAATTGATATAAAAATAATGGCGGTACGTGTTTCCGGGGCGTCGCTAGAGCCTCGCAAAAAAAACTTGCAGGTATTTTGGGACGCGCTGTATTCTAATGACTCTATGCTAAGCTGGACAGAACAGGGATCATGAACAAAAGGAACAAAATCCACTATCTTTTCTTAGTATTTTGTTTGTTTTCCTTTGGGGAGGGGGAGGGGCAGGGGGGACCAGGTTCGAAAGGGGGATATGAGCCCCAGTTTGCCCATTGATTGATTAACTCACTTTGATGTTATTTCCATTTCAACAGTGATGAAGTCAGAAACGCACAGATGTTTAATGTACTGTAGACCTAACAAAAGAATGAGAATTAGGAGACATAAAACAAATATAACAGCAATTTAACTACACCATTCAACTTCAATTTGATGTAACATTTGGTTATATTCAACCACTCCCTAAACTGTGGGTTTTTGGGTGTGACACCTTAGAAAAGGTGTCACACAATACATGACAATATATTTTCCAATTGAATTGATAATTTTCTAACATGACATTAGTTATGAGCTATCCAATGAGACATCTCATGAAAAAAACGGCCCAGAACAAGTAATCAATCAATTAATT
>JASAOE010001099.1:0-10606 GCA_029964075.1 Patiria pectinifera
GCACGCGTATTATACGTACACGTGTGAGTACATGTGCAGAGCATGTGCATACATATATTTTAAAAAGTTAGCAATTCCGACTTGATCAATCTGCCATCAGCACCTCCTCACCCCCCCCACTCGAGAGTATGCATTTATGCATCAATGCATATGTATCACTACACATTACTTTGGCTTGAAGAATGCGCAGATGCAGACTCAGAATACGCAGAACGTTCAACCATAGAGCGATATCAAATTACAAGAGCGCTGACTTGATGTACCAATTCGTCACAGTTTTCACGAAGAGACAATTTTGGCAAAAATCAATATATTTCCGAAATTCTATTTTGGGCCGAAATTGATTAAGTGTATTACAACGGACATCTTGGCGAATTTATTTTGTCAAAATCAGATGAAATCATTGAGATCATGAGAATCAATAAAGGGAAAATTTCACCCAAGATGTATTTTTAGTTTTCACGAAGAGACAATTGTAGCAAAAATGCACGTTGTTCTATGGGGACAAAATAACGGGCATGTGCGATTTTGAGTTTTCACGAAGAGACAATTTTCGAGCGCGCGCAAGCAAAACGATGCGTGCGGGCAAAACGAAGCGCGTGTGGGATTTTGAGTTTCCACGAAGAGCCAATTTGTGCGTGTTTGGATAGCGGAGAGTTTGGGTTTTCACGAAGAGACAATTGGATCATTGCCAATTTTCCCGGCAAACCAATCGCCTGTGGAATTTTGAGTTTTCACGAAGAGACAATTGACTATGAACGTTAATTGCTCCGCAATTAATTGGTCTATTGACTCGCAATTGGTACAATGTGTAAATGTGAGATTTCAGTTTACTATCGGTATAAAAAAATAATCAACATGTCCTCTAAAAGTAGGCGAAATCTTCAGTTTAAAAAGGGTTCAACTTTAAAGTCGATTTTCTCAAAACTATGTTTCAACGCCCCGTGGCCAAAATTGTCTCTTCGTGAAAACTCTGACGAATTGAGTGATGCCTGCTGGGCGCACCCATGGTTTGTGCACAAACCTATGGAAAACTCAAATTTTGTACAGCTTTTGCACGGCTCATTGCATATTGGCTTTTGTTTTTTTCAACAAAAACGAACGCACATACAATACGGGTTTTAATTGCACACTAGCCGCATTGAATGTGCCTCGCACAGTTGCACGAACTGCAAACAAATGTTTTGCCCATACTTTTCCAAATCACGGTTTTATGCACACAAGTGGCAGTCTATGCATTTAAATGCCTGTGTTCCAGATCCTGATCCAGCGCTGTGCGAAAACAAACAAAACCCCTCTCACGTGTCGAATCCATACTTGGGGAGCACTTGACTGTCGTCTGTAATTCTGTAAGCAGAAAGGCTTTTGCATGCAAAAGGGCTCTCGCCCAATAGGAATTGGTAAGCTGTCGTAGGTATTTAGGAATATGGTTTCATCTCTTGAACTTTACCAAGAGTTACATTTTATCATTAGGATCCATCTTCAATTGCCAGGGTCTTATACTGGGGTCACCCGCTCATTAAAAATTAAAACAAAGAACGTTGTTTTTTGTTTGCAGCCGATGAATGCGAGAGTCTATCTGCGGAGCTTCGCCCGTTCTCGACCGATGAAGCTGGTTGCTTTTCACTCTCTAAAAGAGTGGGCAGTGAAGGACTTGACGTAGACTCCCTAAGTATGACGTACAAAAGTAACTCCTTTACAGGTTGGACGACAGAAGTGTTCATTTACCAGATCACAGTTTCCTCATCAGTGCTGCGTGGACAACTCGTAAACCGATACGGGCAGGACGCTGTACCCATTGTCGTATCCGTTGTTTTGGAAATGAGTCCCGATTACTTTTTATCTCAACCAAGACAAACCATTGAAGAGTACAAAAGGCAGTATGACTTGATGTACGTGCCCAATGATCCTGAGACCATCCTGACATTTGACCTGACGCCCCCGCTCCAGGCCATCTCCAACTTCGGGTGGAATGTTTCTTTCGCTGTTCCCGATTTGAGACCCTCTTCTGGGATAATTGGAGAGGAGCGAATTGGTCAACCGCCACAGGCGGTGGCACTCAACTGCTCTGATGCAACCAGCATGGACTGTGCAGACCTCACAGCACTGCAGCGCTACAACCAGGCAGGCTGCAACACTGCCCGCAGTAAGCGGTCACTTCACGAAGCCTACAGAATCTGCAGAAATATCTCTCTGGCTGGTAAGTCGATCTAACAACATTTGTTTCAACAAAGTGAGTAAAGGGGGGTGGGGGACAAATGAACTTTTTTACATACAGTATGGTTTAATTCCTATGATGAAGGTTTTCAGACCCTCAGCTATCAATGTGCATGTAGGTTTCCCACAAATGTATTTTAACCTGCGCTACCTTTAGAATGTTTAACTATAATTTGTGGAATTTCTATTGCATGTAAGTATTATTTTCAAAAAGTCTGAAATGTATTTAAAGGAATTCTATTTTAAATAACATTTTTTTACCCGTCAATTTGTTTTATCCCCCAAACTGTTTGGCTTTCAGTTACGTTTAAAGTATTCTTTTCCTGCATTAGTAATTGATGCTGACATGATTAAAAAAAAAAAATTCAAATAGATGTTTGCTGTCCTAAAGTTATATCATTTTTGATAAATTGATGCTGATGTATCAAACTTTTTATTTTGTTCTTTTAGGCCCCCCAAAAAAGTCTCCGGTTTCTGGTATGCGCGCGCGTCGCCGTAGCCATGCGCGTCGGCAAAATGAAAAAGTTTTTTTTTTTCAATGAAAGATGATGTCTCAAAACTGCCAAACTCACTGGTTTGACTGGAATCCTGCTGCTGCACAATTTTAACGTGTTTTTAGATGGGGTTATGATCGAGAATAAGCTTTATGTGGCCTCTCTGGTCTCCCATAATATTTGCACTAAGTTTAGTCAGGCACCATTTGCAGTCATCAGCCGACATTTGAAGCAAAAAACACAGGTAGGACAAAAAAAAAAAAAAACCGTCGCCGCACCACTTTGGGGCAAGCTCCATACCAGAAACCGGAGACTTTTTGGGGGCTTTATCTAGTTTCAGTTAAAAAAGAGGAATTTAAAGTTTGTTCTTAAGTGGTGGCAGTTGCACTCAACTTCCTCCATGCTTTTCATTTGGGATTTTCTTACATCCTGCAGTATATTCTGTGTATTATAGAACCACAGATTGTAGTGTCTCCTCTTCAGCCGATGTGCCATTTAACTTTGGGGAGGGGTGAGCCCTGCAGTGACCCTTGACTGCTACATTGAGAATGCCGTGGAGTATCGGTGGTACAAGACGGCACCAGCTCCTTCTGAGACTTTCATCCGGACCGGGAACCAGCTGGTGTTTCAGCGTGTCAGAGCATACCAAGACCAAGGCGTGTACGTCTGTGAGGGCATCCGGGCAAACCTTACGAACCAGAAAGTGCGGACGGAACCGGCAACGTTGACTATAACAGGTCAAAATATATATGTTTAAAAAACAGTAACGTGGGAAGACTTTTTTTATCTCGTTCTGTTCTTTTATTTCTTGATTCAAACTTCACTGGGGAAATAAACTGTTCAGGCAGACATTTCTGATAGTTATGGACCACTTGGTTATGGGGGTGAGAGTCCTTACTTTACAAATATTGCATTGGATACCAAACCGAACAAAATGGCATAATCTTGGTGCCAGTGGCGTGCCAGGGTTTGGCTGGGGATGGCTCAACAATGTTGCCAAAATGGTGACGCCACTTACACCCCTATTACACTACTCGAAAATAGGTCACATACATATCACCAAGATCAAATCGAGGGACTGAAAACAAGGCCCCCCCCCCCCCCTTGGGTGCGCCACTGCTTTGTGCGGAGCTAACAAAATTTAAATAAAAAAATTACTTTATTCGAAGAAAAAAAATCTCAACTTCTTCAAGTTGAAAATAATTTCGAGTAGGTTTGCCAAGATTGCCATGCAGCTGTCGGAATATGTTAGCTCACTGTACTTAAAGGGAATGTACAGCATTTGTTTTTGCTTCAATTTTCAGAAATAAATGGATTTGGAGGATTAATATGTTATACAAAATATTGGTAAACTGACTTGTTTCACGTTTTGGGCTTGAATATGCTGGATAAACCAAGAAAACCTATCATGTTATTGTAGTCTGCATGGTTCCCTGACCCCACTTAAGATGAAACAGAGCAATTAATACACTTTGGGGAAGAGTAAGGTCAGGGAATCAGTCTAGCAGGCTTGTATCCCTTCTGAGGTGTGTAAATCAATTGCAAAGAAAAGTCAAAATAACTAAATATGAAAAATTAAGAACAATTTGTGAAAAAAGCCAGTTTTCTCCAACGCTGGTCGGCCGACCAGCATTGGAAAAATACAGGTTTTCTTGAAAATGTCAGCACACCAGGAGCCACGATTTCAAAGGATGCTTTAGACTGTCAGTCCCTAACAATTCAGTAAGGTATTTCGTGATAATTTGATCATTTCGTTTTTTTATGTTTGCAAATGTTGTATTTTCCCTTTAACACTTATAGATAATGCTACAGAGGACTTCCCATTCTGCAATGTTGTTTCAAAGGGCATAGTCTTTACTTCACTTGAAATAAAATGCATTTATACTTTCCAATATTAATCTATCCATGCTGCAGAAGTAACAACTTTCAAGGTGACAATGAAGCTACTCAACCGCACCTACACGGAGGATTTGGCAGTAACAGACAGCGCTGACTTTGGGAACCTCCGATCGAACTGGGACAAAAATGTCGTTTCTCATTTTGTGGGTGGCATATTTTTCTAGCGAAACACTTCAGCGAAATTTGTGAATTTTATAATTAAAGAAGGCATTAGAGAATAGGTCCTACAAACATGTGATGAGGTGTTCTGTCAAAAAAACCACCTCTTTTGGGCAGTTGGTACCTGCCCCCCCCCTTTTTTATTTTACGGAGGCAAAGAGTCCGGGGGAAAAAATGGGTTTACATTTTACGACGGATGTGGAAGTGCCCTTTTCCAAAAATGTAGCCCCTCCCAATCAAAATGACCGTGCTACGCCACTGGTGATGGTCTCCCAGACTAATCCCTGCCTCAATAACTTTGGATCATTCAGAATAGGCAGTGGATGGACCGGGAACCAGTCTAGGTCTCATTCAACTCTCCTTTTCTGGCCATTGAAAGGGGTACTTGCATGTGCACAGAGCCCATAGTCATCCAGCAGGCCTACCTGGCCATCTGAAGTTCTGCACGTCCTGCCTATTTGCATTTTTCCCTCTTGTCTTACTGTATTTTGATGGCAAATAGTCCACACAGAAAAGTATTTGATAATACCGAATACCGCTATATTTTGTGACGGTTTAATTAGGTGGACTCTCAATTTCTAATACCGCCTGACAAGTCAAACTTGTGCAGATTTATATGTTACAGTATAGTTTGTTGGACATACATGTATTCATAGAGAAGGGATATGAGCAAGGCAGATGAGAACTGATAGATTCATCATGGAATACACATTTTGATATTAAATTAGAAGTAATGGAAAATGCTCCAGATTTTTTTTTTTTTAAGTTTCTTGCTTGAAAATAGTACTGGAGAGTAGCTGTATTAAAGTCTCTTGATTCATATGTTTACATTTCTAAACAACGATTTTGGTACTCCTCCCTATCTTTACATTCACCTTCTGTACCCTCTGTTCTGTTTTCCCCTTCTTCACAGGTTGCAATTCACACTGTTATGAGAAACCTGAACCCGGAACTGGCCATGGAATATAACATTGAATCTGAAATCCGCACTTGCGTTCAGACGTGGCAGCATCATCGCTGACGTTCTGGTTTTCTTTCGCCCGATTGGGAGGAATTGTGGGGACCCTGCGCTTTTGGAGATTTGGCACTCCAGGAACAGTTGACGAAGCAGCTGATTCAAGAAACACTTCAAATATCTCAGCTCATGGTGGAATCTGAGAGCATCAATGTTGTCAATTTAGGTAGGGTTTAAACGTCCAACAAAATTGTGAATTTGGACATTAGCTAATACCCATCAAATGTAGATTCTTCACTCACGGAAATGATTTAGTTGGGAACACGCAGGCTTCATTCTTGGTTTCATCAGTATTAATGACATCTCTAGAGTAAATAAACTTAGTTATTTTATACATCTGGTTCTGTTGTTCTTGCAGTGTCTTGCCTGCAAGAGTGTTTACCTTGAAGGAAATCTGACGTTCCCACAGAACCAGACTTGGACAGACAGGCGCAACCGCTGAACCTCTGTCCCCAGTTCACAACCCGAGGTAGCTACTTAAACCTCCTTGATTGTCACTTGTCAGTAAGGTTTGCTTGAATCTTGCTTGATGGGTAACCTACAACCATCTGTGAAAGACCAACTCCTGAAACTAAATGTAAAAAGTATGAACAAGTAAGGCTGTGTACTTTCACTCATTAGTTATTAAAAATATTTCAAAACTGCATTTAGCTCTGATATTAAATTTAAAAAAATTTAGGCACTTTAATTGTTGGAAGGACTGTGGGAATCTTCGTTTTGATAACTTACGGCCAGTGGAACAAAAACTATGCTCCGAAGAATTTTTTGGTGTAAAATGTACTGAAATTGTTTTCATTTTCTGATTTTCTTTAAGCGGGAAAGCCCCGTGCCACCAGAGACTGCGTGGGGTGACTTCACATCTCAACCGCAGTGGAAACAGCCGGTCATTCTCAATTGCTTTGCGGAGCGTCACAGAAAACCTTGATGAGCTTGCAACCCAAGTAAGCAGTCCTCTTACTTCTAAATCTCCTTAAATGGCTGATTCTTAGTACGTGCGTTTCAGTGGCACAGTTTAGAGCAACACTCATTAACACTAGAAACACTCCTTCATCCTAACTCCCTCAGATGAGTCTACGATCATATTCAAATCGGAGGATTCAGAGCTGTGCTCTTCAAAATATATTTGAGGTTTGAACAAATTCGTAAATGTTATTAAAATGGAAAAAGTTCCTTTTTACCTATATTAGATGTTTTTTCAACCGCTGACAATACACTTTTATTTTATGTTGCTTTTGTCAGGGTTTGACTTTAAGCGGTGAGTTCCATGCCTAATGAAATACTAGTCAAAACAGCGACGGGCTAGTCGAGACTATCCTTAAGTAAGCCCGGCTGCGTAGTCAAAAATTATTGGGATACGGCTTAGATGGAAGGACAGGAAGAAATAAATAATGAAATTCCAGAAAGAAAGTAAAGGTGTATCCATTTTTGTCTAATTTTATTAACTGTTAATTATTAATTAAATGCTGACAATTTTGCCACAGGATACACGTTTTACATGTATACACATTGTTGACTATGAGACACTCTATAAAAGAAAAACGTGGGCTAGTAAAAATGCCCGCGGGTTAGTTAAGAGTCTATTTCAGTAGCCTACCTGGCTATAGGAAAAAAAGTTAAGGTTGAACCCCTGCTTTTAATGCCATAAAAGGAAAGGCCTGATTATTTATTATTAATACGTACACAAAAAAATAAAATGTATGTGCAATAACTATTCCATTACTGGGCAGATGTTTTTGTCCGATGTCTCATTCGAAAAATGAAAAAATAGCAATTTAAAGACAAAATCTATATAACTTTGGGAGCGGGAACTCCAAACATCACAGATAGCAACTTTAAAAACTCTACGCTTACTTGACTGGAATTGGATAGAAAAATCCCTAAAATTCATCAATTTGCCCATTGAACCCCACAGATGACCGTGACTTCTGAGAATGCTGAGAGTAGCCAGAGAGATGGCATTTCTGACGTCCAACGCCAGCGCCATCAGTCCCTTTGCAGTAACGTCTGTCGCAGAAAATTCTGGAAAAACTGGCAGTTGCCAACAACACTTCCCGGAGGTAAGACTGATTCAATTCGCATAATTCAATTATTGCAGTATTCGAATAAGAAAATAAATGTGTGTTTGGGAGGTGTTATAACATCATTTCGGTCCAAAAATCCAAGCAAGTCAAAAAACTAGACGTTGCCAACCATTTTGTTCAACAATTTTACCTCCAGGTTTTATGAAACACCCCTCTTACTATAATATGGAAATGTCCCTCACAACTCCTTACCTTATTAGGAGATTGGCGTGAACGTCGCACGCACTGCGCTGATATTGCATAAAGCGCACCTGGGTGGTGTTGTGTGAATTTCAGGAGACTATGAAATAGCTGCTGATTCACTGGTAGTATTGCGCATGCATACGTGAGGAACATGAACGTTCAACAATGACGTTTAAAGACACCGGAGTTTCATGGGAGTCCAGAATTTTATGTGACACTGGAAAAGTGTTTAAGACCAGCTAGCCATGTCTTTATCATTCGTTTAAAGACAAGCCACGTGACAGGGCTCTACACCAATAGGAATGGCTAAACTGTAGTAGGTATTTATGAATGTTCATTCATAAATACCTCTTGGTCGAAGAGCCCGTCACGTGGCCGGGTCTTAAACAGATGATAAGAAGACATGGCTAGCTGGTCTTAAACGCTGCTCCAGTGTCACATTAAATGGACTCTAAAAATCAAGTGCCTCTTACCGTTTTATTGGTTGAATGTTCACAGTCCTCACGTGGGCATGCGCAACACTTTACCTGCGCAGTCAGCATTTTATAGTTCTAAATTCAAAACGCATAGCCCAGGTGGATTCTGCAGACATCGCGTCCATGTCGCGCAGAACATGCTACGCGCGCGTCAATCTCCATAAAGGGTTGTTTACATCTTACTCGCCAGCTGAACATTCCATTATTTTGCTGGGGATGTTTCAAAAAAGCATGAAGTGAACTTGTTGAACAAAATCAGGATTTTTTGACACAGGCAATTGTTTGATGCTTTTTACCGAAATGGTATTTATGAATGGGAAAAAATGTATGCTCGGACGGTATTTATCAATCTATTTAATACCGCTTAAAGTCTGGATGCTGATGATTACCCTTGCCTCGGCTGGGATGCAATTATCAGCACCCAGACTCAGTGGTATTAAACAGAGTGATCAAAACCTCCGGAGCACACATACATTTAATTCCTGTAATACATGTTTTTGTTACCGGAGAAGCATTCTTGGGTAAACATGCATCACAATACATGAGGTGATTTTTCCCTTTAAAAGATACAAGGATTTTGATGTTTCTCTTTGACTGAGCCCAGTGTAACATTATCTGGTTGATCCCTTCAAGGCAATCCATTTAATTTTGATTTTATTTCTTGTCGAGCCCAAATATCCAGAAATGTTTGATACTCAAGATCACTCCAAACTCGTCCACGAAAAACTTACGCTGTCAGGACCGGTAGCTTCGCTTATCAGTTTTGGATGCCACAACAGATGATTGCCTTCAAATGATTAAGCCTTTTCGGAGCACTTGCTGTGCACTTTGTACACTGATAAAAAGCTCCAAAACTAAATTGCAATGTTTACTACAAACGGGCCGATTAAACTAAATAAGACACGATCTTAAAAGCGACCTTAAAACAGGCATGCAACTTTTGCTCAGATCCGCTGATTTGCTCGGTTTTTACTTCTCACAATTGCCATTACAAATTGGAAAATACTGTACATTGTCTTGTATGGTTTGGTGTTTCCTTGTTTTTTTCTAAATTCCCCAGTTGCATGCTTGTAATTGGCAATAATGTTTTTAAAATAAATGTGGAGCTTTTCAGGACTGTCAAGGAAGCGATGTGCAGGTAAACGAGAGAGAATAGCATGGTGCGGACAAAGTACCAACCACGCATTTGCAATGTGCATGGAATCACATGGGGACCAGTGCAGCGCAGGCAACAATTTTCTTTATAACATGTGGTAGACACATCAAAGATTACTACTACTAATAAATCTGAAAATAAAAAAAAAAACCAAAAAAAAACCCCGCACACCCATTTGTTGTATTTTTTGGGCATTTTTTGTATATTTGAAACATTTATAACAATATTTCTGGGAAAAGTGCAGCTGAAGACTCTTGCAAGTTGGTGGTCCAGTGGTAAAACACGTGCAAGAAATAGTTTGGAGTTCAGGTCCCACTGGGTACGCTTGTGATGGTTTTCCTTCTCATGCCAAGGTATGCTGCAGAGAGAACGTTGCTACCTTTTTTGCAAGCAACTTCAATCATGGCAATACTATGCTCTCATTTGAGAAAGCAAATAATGGCATTTGCCCAGTAAAGAAAGGTAGATACTTGTTGTTGTAGAGCAGTCAGGAGCTCAATATTGAGGTTGTGATGAGAGGAACATTTTGAAATTCTCCGACTGAGGGAATTTCATAAAGCTGCAAAAGTGTCTTAATAACAACTAACTTAGCGTTGCCAGATCAGACCTTCGCAATAATTGTATGTAAAAATAATGGGTATTATAATAGTTCTTTTTGAAAGTTCAACTGCATCCTCGCTTTTAAGTGGTGGATGCTCACAGGAAAAGCTGCTTCTACTACTGCCACAGCCAGTCTCCGCTTTGAACCAATAATCCAAATTCTGGGTATCTTTGTGCGGTAGGTTGCCGTGCAAATTGTCAGGACAGTCAACAACGTCCTCCAAATTAAACAACGAAACCACCTTGGATGCGGGCAAAAGCCGCGGACAACTCTCCGTCTCGGCATCGCGGCTGGCCCTGGAGTCCTTTGTCACGGCGTTGCATAA
>JASAOE010000024.1:0-26896 GCA_029964075.1 Patiria pectinifera
CATAATTATTAAAGCTCTTTGAATGGCATCTGTTTCATAAAATAAAACCAAAAGCGTAGCATGAAGTGCAGGGAATATGCGTAATGAAACAACCTTTGACATTGATTTTTAAAAAAAAGTATTAGCTTTGGTAATATGTTTTCCAGATGCTAGCTTATGATGTAAGCAACACTCCTGAAGATTTTTGTGATGGGCGCTCTTGAAGTTTTTTTAGGGCCCCCCCCCCCCAAAAAAGTCGGTCTCTGGTCAACCAAAGTTCTGGAATCGATGCGGCGACGCGGTTTTTTTTTTTTTTTTTTAAGCATGAATTGTACAGACAAGGTGGGTACTATTTTTTGCTTGTTTGTTTCCTCATATACATTGGTGTCCTCCATAATTTGCCTTGGTGCGGTTTCCCCATTCCTTGGTACAAAAATCTGAGAGGTTGCGGCAATAGAGGGCGCTGTTGAAGCCACCGCAGACAATTGAAGAAAAAAGGTTGACACGCATGCTTAAAATAGACGCTCACACTGAACAAAGACCTACTATTTATATTATGTTTGGCGTTCCTGAGCATTGTTTTTCTCAGATAGCTTGTCCAGAAAAAAAATAATTTGCATATATTTACACGCGTGCATGCTGCAAAGTCAATGGGACAAGTGTGTCAGATATTGTCCCGACAACGAAGACACAATCACATTATTGTTGGATTTCAGCCAATTAAATGCTGCATGGATATCCTTTTCATGCTTTCATAATTGTGGAATACAGGTGGAGAAACTGAAGACAGATTCTTTACGCTAGAGCCACGTGACAATGAATATCTTTTATTGGTTTGCGAGGCACTGAAAAGAACCTCACAAACTCACAAAAGAGTTGTGTTACATGGTACTACCATGCATCTTTACTGCTACCTTTATACCATGCAAACCTTTAAATCTGAAGATCAGAAGTATCGAAGCATCACTTTGAAACTGTTTCCCCACCTTAACAAACTGGAGTCCTAGTAGGCACAGAGACATCTGTTCGTGTGTATACATGCAGGTATTGAACGGCATATACGGAAAAGCCATAATTAGAGGTTTGGTGTATATTTACCTGGTTTGAGCGGTAAACGTCCGTACAGCAAATAAGCCTGATGCAGTCAACCTGTAGTAAAGAAACAAAAGAAATTGAAATTAATGGGATGGAATCCTTAACATTCACAAGCAACTGCATAGGTAGTTTGAAATATAAGCATTTCTAAAATCATTTTACAAACTTATCAGAATGAATAAAGTGTTAAGGAATCCTTTTTTGAGACACCACACTTTTATTAATCATGAATATGATTATGACCTTGCAAATACTGGACAATCTAACTCGGGATTTGAAGCTTTTGACCATCGACCCTCTGAGCCTGATTTCAAGCAAACGGCCGCGTTTCTACAGGAAGGTTTATTAAATGATTTCTTTGTTTTGTTATGTAAAGTTGTTGAGGCGAAGCACGGAAGATCTCTAAAACTTAGTTGCTTCCATTTATACCAAAGGATTGCCAAATGTGCTCTGTCGCTTACCACATCTACAATTACGTTGCCGATAGACAGCAAAATGCCATCAAAAAAAATCTTGTACAGCGCCGTCAATGCAGCAGCACATCCCTACAAAGTAAAAAAAAAAATAGTTACACACTACACCAAAACTCGTGTTTGAATTATTTGTGGCCACACACCTAATCAATACTCTGCTTATCAATCAACGTCCAACTTTCACGAATCAAGTTAGCTTAGTTTACCTCGTCATAAATTTTGCTTCTGTCAAATTCATCACCAGTAGAATTAGCATCTATACAACCGTACTCCGGTATTGTGAAGCACGTCACGGGCAGCACTAGGTCACCGTACTTTGGCGAGCTAGCAAAGGCACTGTTGAAGTAGTCATAATAGGCTCCAGCACCGCAGCACTTTTCCTGCACGGAAACAAAAAAAATCCTAGAGTAAAAGAAGAAGGCTTTCTTGCCTTTCGGACGATCGTTAGCTGTAGAAAGCATCAACATTGTATTTTGTATATATAATTGAAAACATGTAATAACGAAGTGAAAGGTATACCATTACATTATGTAATACCCACAGTGGCATGCATCGGCATCCCCCTTTCCACCTGGCACCTCAATTCACCGACGAAAAAAATCGGACATACTCCTGACCATCGTACTCAAGGACGGATCTAAAACACAATTTGGGGAGGGGGGGGGCCAACAAAAATTGGTCCCCCAAAAGTGGGTCCAAAAAATGACGGCGAGGGGTTCGGGCCCGCTTAAGGGCCACAACAAAAAAATGGATTCAGACGCTCTTCGATGCGATCTGAGAAAATTTCTGCCAGCACTTTGACCAATTGTTTTGGAAGAAAAGATGGTGGTGTACGCAGTTCCCGCCTTTACTGCGGCGTCAATTTAAACAGAAAAATTGGGGTGTTTTTTTTTGCCCCCCCCCCCCGGATCCGCCCTTGATTCTGTCTGACGACGCAGACACTTCTTCCTACTCGCGGAAGAAATTTTAAAAACGCACACCTCCGTCATTAACTTGGGTTGACCAGAGCAGAGATGGAAAGAAACCTGGCAACAGTTTGACACCTTCTTGTACAACTTCATCCCAGAGCCAACAAGCAAGCCGCACGGTGGCTCTGGACACCCGCTCTCGCTGTTTGCTTGGTATCGCCGCATGTGGCGCGATCACGAGCCCTTCCCAGCGTCCTGTTTACAACCAGAAAACTTAAGCGCTAATTTCCAAAGACATTAGCGCAAGCACTGCGGGCTCGCAGGTTTATGCACGAGGCATTATCGATCACAGGCGTTTTGGACCAAGACTACCTGGATGCCAACTCCTGACTCATTTCTAAGAAAACAAAACGAATAAACTAACTGCGTTCATTTTTCAGAATAAGTTTTAATAACTCACGGCTCTCTGGAGTGCATTGATTGCATCAGTGATATCGGCATATCCCTGCTCCCCAAAAAGCTCCGTCACCTGCTCGTACAGTGTATCCTCTACCGTTTCTCTTAACTTCGGGAAAATAGAAAGACAGAAAGAAACTAAGGAAGATTAGGATGAATCTTACCGCTACATTCGCGAATTACACTGGGTCAAATGAAAATGGTGTATATTGGGGAAAGGGAAACGACATTCTGGAACGAAATTTAAGTATCTTTTTGATTGACACTAGTGTTAAAGTAATACCTATATAAAAAGTGAATGGTGATTGAAAAGTATTTACAATGGGTGAATGTAAATGGAAAACCTATACTAGACTTGGTTTTGGTAATTGTACGGTTGGGCTTTATTCGGCATTAATTGTGCCATGTACTTGGTCCGATCCGTGGTCAAACAATGTAGGGCTTTAGGTTGATCCGCCAATGCAACAAGCTTGTCTCTAAATCACGGTCAATAGCCCTGCATGGTAGAGGGCTTTATCATCTACAACCAGACTAATTGTTTGATTACTTGTTCATATTAACCACCACTGATTTTAATGTTAAAAAAGGAGGGGTGAAATAAAAAGGGAAACAAGAACTTAATCCCAGTCTGGGACCATAATGTTGCACCGACTTACATTGTTTCTGTAGATGGTGGAAATATAAATTAGTGCATACAAGTTTATCGTCAACGAGGCGGCAAAGCAGACAAAGTACTGAAATTGTAAGAAAAATAAGAATAATAATAAATTATCAGAGTAATCAATACAGCAGAAAAACAAAACAACCCCTTCCCCCCAAAAAATTAAGGTAAGCTGCGAACAAAACTAGTCATTCTAGAATAAATATTCACGAAATTGAAACAAAAATTGCCTCTTTTTTGAAAATGTCAGCACACCAGTGCCATGATTTACAGGCTGCTTTAGACTGTCATTTACTTACAGTCCAGTATAAGGTATTTCATAATAATTTGATGTTTGCAAATGTTGTATATTCCCTTTAATAGGCTTGTATCAAATTTAGACTCCATCTGAGCAAAGACAGTCTCAATGATCAAGGGCCATCTAGGGGGTGTGCAATAACATTAGGGGCGATCCTTCATAAGCTTTCGGCCGAAGCACGCGCCTTCCGCCACCGTGTTCGACGCTGTATCAACATTGGAGGACGCCAAGTCGAAAGTGGCAAATTCTGAAAGAGGGTATTTTTTTCGTGTGGCATTTCAATATCACCCTATTGCACAAAACTAATGAAAATCGCTCCATAAAATGTTTCATGTCTTATTTACATAATCTGGAAATTTGGTGCAATTCCATTGGGAAAAAAAACCGCGTTATTAGGATCAAAGTATGACATTTCTGGACACGTTGTACATACGACGTGTCACATACAGACTCTCAAGCTTGTGGTTCTGGAGTAAGGGTTTTCAGGCTAGTTTCAAACGATTTTCTTTCCGATTCACCCTATGAGTGAATTTCAAATTCGTCCAGCAAAATCATATTAGTGAGCTTATGTTGAATAATATACCGTCAGATTTGAACGTCAGATCACGCAAGCTATATGAGCATACATTCTTCCAGGGGACCGGGACCAAGCTGGGGTATTCGATTTTGTTTCATCTAAGCCGAACATTTACAGAGTTATTCTGAAAACAAATTAGTTAATTGACACATTTTCGATTTCTGTGTAGATCTATATCACAAGATACGGGCCGTGACGACATCAACAGCACGTACACCAACATAATATATGACGTTTGAAACGTCAGGAAAAGTTGCAAATCGGGCCTACCACTTTGAAGACACGTTTTCTCCATTTTTCCTTGAGGCAACCGCAATTGCAGAGTTTATAGCAATTTAGCAACAAAACGCAGATTTGAAAAACGATAATGGCAATATAGACCATATATTGCAATGAAGCCAACCCTTCGTACAGGCTTGGGTAAGGCACGCCGCCGCCCAACGTGATGTAGGCGATACTGAACACCTGCGGATCGAAAATACGGAAGGAGTAATTAATTGTACGGAAAGCGGACTGATAAAAACAATTACAACCATGCTCAGAAGTTGGAGAAGGCCAAAAGTATAGCTTTTATTTGTATCGTTTATCCCCGACCAATACTTATGTGTGCAATCTCCATAAAATGAAGCCTCCCCACATCCCATGCAAATTGGACCGGCAATAAAGCTATGTCAATTCTGGCAATTTGCAAACTTAACATGACTTTCATGGATGTCTCTCACAATTTTTCTTACTTCTTCGTGTCGTTACGTTAATAGAGATTGTTTTGAATTCAGCAGGAAAAACCTGTTTCAGACTTACTTGCAAAGTCGCGTTTATTCAAATTTTAGCTTTTAAAAGTGAGACAACTGACACGAAAAATTGACTGTTTCAGTCGTTTTTTTAGAGTCTAGATTTAAGACGTCGTGTTCTAGTCAATAGAATGAAATGCAACTTTGCATTCGTGTATGAGTTTGTTTCTGCATTCAACAGGGGCCGATGATGAACGTGTGTTTATTACAGGGGCTTTGCTTGTGTATACTCACCGCAATAACAGTATGGGCAATAGTGCTGAAAAAATCACCGATTTTGTCAATGACATCGTTGCACTCCATTGCAACGTTGTCCTTATGTGTTGGGAAGAATCCAGGTATCTGCGCGATAGATCAATTCAGTGCAAAATAAATAATTAGGGCTACATATTCAAGCTGCTGTTTACAATGCTTAAACAATACGGCGTCCATTTTGGTCACCGATTCTATCTAACCCCGCTTCAGCATTAACAATGAGATAGCACATATGAGGCAGTTTTTTATTAACTTTTGCTCTTCCCTGGGCAGCCCCTGCTAATGAGATATTCTTTACTGCTTTGTTGTCCAAAGATTTGAACTAAAATAAATAAAATAACGTCATAAATGGGGTTAAAAGTAATAATATTTAGAACAGCATAACAAAGTTAACACATTTTGACGGCTGTGAGGTGAAATGGCGTTCAGACACCCGAGAGCACATAGTATATATCACCACCTGAGGCAAAGAAGGTGCTATATGCGCGCACATCAGATGTCATAACGCCATAAACATCAAATCAGTCAACAATTATTATTGTTCTTTTAGAAATTATTATCATGCTAATAAGGAAGCGAGATCAAGTTTTTTTTTCAATTAAAAAAATAACTAAGTCACTGCAGTGTAACCTTTCAATTACTCAAGTTAGCTCCCCCTCCTGACATGAGAATGCGAGGTTGCAGAAAAATACGACACGAGAGAGACCCTACTACGCGCCTTTCACTTGTGCTTGCGCAAGGTAACGGCGCGGTATGCAACATGCGCGATGTGTGTGTTGAAGGTAGCACGGTGTATAAAGTACTGCACAAGACACTAGAAAGATGAAATTCCAGTATCCAAGGTACAACACAACAAAATGATTTTCTTCCGCCTCTATAGTGCTAGGCCTATACTTTTGACATTATTTTGGTCCTTTTGGCATTATTTTGCCGTATTACAACAATCCCTGAAAAACAGTAAGTTTGCACAGTATTACATGTACTTACACCAGATGATTGTCGAATAGTTATCCGACTTTTAAGACGTACAGATTTGGACTTGAGCTGACTTTGCACTGTAGGTCTACAGAGAAGTTGACTTTTCGCCCGGACGCGCAAACTGGTTTTGGCTCAAGTGAGCTCCTGAGCGCTGTTCAGGCTAGGACCATACCATTCTGAATCAAGGGTGGACCACAACACAGCCAATGTAAGGGGAAAATCGACTTCACTCTCGATACAAGTATAACTGACCCACAATACAAAGATTGAAGAATTACATTTTATAAGTTGCACACAAAATTCAGTATAACACCCTCCCTATTTTTAAAACACATGCCCCTTCCCCGATTAAAACATACACCAAACTAGGAAAGCTAAGTTCACGCAATTTGCATGTATTTGCCAACTTCGACTAAAACAAAGTTGCACAACAGAATCAAGACATCATTTTTTAAGGAACAAAAATATACCAATATAACGAAGGAGTATGGAATTAACCAGGCCGATATTCCATTTGTGTTCAAAATCTCAAATATATCTTTCCTGTTTTAATACCGATTCTACAAATTAATAATTCTGTTTACAGGTTTGGATATTTACATTGTCACACTGAATAGGCCTAACAACATTGCGATATTCAAGGACTTTGATTTTTAAATTATAATTTACGTGCACCGCAAGATCTGGCTGATAAAGCTACACTGTTTATATAACTATCATTGATTTCACGGCCCCCAGGGAGAACAGTTCATTGACAACTAATGGGGCTACCCTGGTAAAATAACACGAAATATATAAATAAATCAATAAATAAAGATTTCTGGTTTCCTGTACACAAACTTTGCTCTATGGTCAGACATACCGCATGGCACCTGACACACTTGTAGCTTAGTGGTTTAAGCAATGATGGATCCGCGGGCGTAACAGTATGTTCTTATTCGGAACACAATAACTTGGCATATTATGCTTTCTAGTTTATAATTATACCATTGAGTTTACAATTCTGATAAACATCATATGGAAAAAAAGAGAAACGTTAAAAAAAGATGAAAGATGTCCCCACTCTAATAATGGATGCTTCTTCGGCGTTATGAGCTATCATTGGTCCTCTCTATGGAATTGTAATGCATATGCATTTCTGTGGGCGCTAGCGCCGTGCTGGTAAATATTGGGAGTGCCGACAAACAAAACACGACGATCTAGCGACTTGTCGTCAAGTCTAAGATTGGTCGACGATTCGAAAATGAGAGGACTTTTCAGGAAAGAGGGATTGGAACCTGGGAAAGTATCTGCCGTGCTTCAAAACTGACAATTATAATACACCGAAATTTTGCATTGATAAAATCCTTTTCCGTTATATTACCTAATATTGCACAGTAATATTATGGGGTTTTTGAGGGGGAAAGATAAGTTAAAAACAGATCGTTAACGCTCCATTAATTATATTAATCAAAACCGTATTCACGGGGCACTTACAGGGACATTCTATTATTGTTTAAATTGTGTACACGAAATAATTTCGCGCACACGAATAAAAAAAATTAATGTCCCTTTTGGAGCTCCGTACGTATTAAATTGTTTCAGACAATTTCGTTTGGTTTATTTGTTATATATTCATCATACTATGGTAGCTTTAAAGGGACATCGCACATATATATTGACGCCAATATTGACACCAATATTCACGACATGGCCTCCATGTCGCAAATAATTATTTGCGCCAATATTGACGCCAATATTGACGCCAATATTCACAACATGGACCCAAGTCGCAAATATTGACGCCAATATTCACGACATGGTCTTCAAATCGCAAATATCATCCGCAAATATTGACGCCAATATTCACGACATGGCCTCTATGTCGCAAATATTGACGCCAATATTCACGACATGGTCTCCATGTCGCAAATATTGACGCCAATATTGACGCCAATATTGTCTCCATGTCGCAAATATTTGCGCCAAAATTGACGCCAATATTCACGACAGGCCCGAGTTGTAAACCCACTCATGCGTTAATTTTTTTCACAGCAACTTGACCTGGCTCAAGATAGCCGCGGAATCGGCCGGATTTCTAGCCGCGTATTCAACTGCGTATTCACCAAAAGTAAAAAAATCTATACTACATGCTGCAAAAGGTGATCTATTTTCCAGATAGATAATTTACTTTATTTAACGAATTTTTCAATTACAAATTCAGACAATTATTAATATTTTTTCACGCTGTATCAAAATTCACAAAATACTTTAGCCAGGGGCAGAGGAACGCTTTTTCAAACTGGGGGGGGGGGGGGGCACCAAAAAGGGGCATTTTATCCAGACAAAAAGGGGCACCTCGCCTGTGGGAAAGTGAGAGCCCTTCGGCCTCCGCAATGGTGGATCCAAAACACGATTTTTGTTGGGGGGGGGGGTGGGCAAAAAAATTGGTCCCCAGAAAAGTGGGTGCACAAACTCACGGCGTGGGCTTCAGGGCCCGCTTATACGGGCCCCGAAAAAAATGGATTCTAGATGATCTGTAGTGCGATCTGAGGCAATTCCTGACCACTTTAACCATTTTTTTAAAGGAAAAGACGGTGGTGTATGTAGTGGATGCCTTGTTTGTGACAACACTACAAACAAAAAACAATTTGGGTTCGTATTTTTTGGGGGGGGGGGGGCATGGCCCCGTTGCCCCCACCCCCCGGATCCACCCTTGGGCCCCCAGCGTACATGAATTTGACTAGTTAGGCCTATGTAGAGAGACCACTTTTATCGCGAGAGGAGCACTACATATATTGCTTTTGATGGCCAATTTTCCATCTGGAGAGGGGGACAATTTTGTTATTGCGAGAGGGGTATTTGTGCTTCCAAGGGGTAGTTTTCCGTCTCGAGAAGGTGCCCAATCTTGGCAATGCATTTTAAAGAGGCAGTTTTCCATTCCAAGAGAGGATATGATTATATTTGTAGCGCGATCATATGCTTCCATGTGTGCGTTTAAGGGGCAGTTTTGTTTTCATCTCGAGGGGGCACATTTATAGCCGTGAGAGGGGCACTTTTGTTTGTCTGGGAAAATGGGGGGGGGGGGAAGTTCCCCCGGTTCCCCCGGTTATTGAAACAAATATTTTAATGTGTTGAGAGTTTGGAACTTTTTTGTTTCTAAAATCTAAATATAGGCGGGCAAGTGCCTACATTTTTGCTTAGTTTAGACCATTTAAATTCGGAGATTTTGATTAATAGTTTTAATGATCGCTCTGTGGGGTACCCAACTCGTTAATAAGTGACCAAATGTAATCAGCCTTTCAAGTTGTTTTGACGACAGACCTTGGACGGGGGAGATTTATGCATGACAACCATTTAAGTTTCACGGTACAATGTTGACTTCCAATCTTCACCCGAAGTGATCTTAGCGATTCTTATCCGAATTCCACGTATTTCGATTGTATGATATGATAGCTTTGTTACCTTTATTTATTTCATTTCTATTTATATGCGACTTTAGAAAACCTGTTTGTGAGATGAGCTTTAATTGTTTCTGAACTCTGGCACCGATCCAGCAAAACCTTGTTTGTGTTTGGGGCGGGTTAGTTATAAGATGATTGTATGAAAATGTTTCAGGTGGGTTTTTTTTATGTACACGGAAGAATCCGACAAGGCGCGGTTCTACGGGGGCCTAGGGCCCCCCCCCCCAATTTTGTCTAGCCCCCCCCCCCCAAAATAAATTCCGTAAAAAAAAAATTGCATTAGCAAAAAGAAGGATTGTGATGTACATGCGAACGGTCTCCCCCTAAAGAAATAGTCGTGACAAGGGTACATTAAATATAGTGTGAATGATTTTAGGATTTTATTGGCGTTCCCCATTGAAAATATGGCTACTGCTAAGTCGAACCCTACTAACCCCCTCCCCGGATACCCGCGCCTGACCGCAACATGAAGAATATTCGCAATTGGCTGACGACCAGTCATGTATGCATGAACTCCAAGCAAACAACTTCGTATAGGGTGCCCCGGCAACACGTGATTCGCGCTCAACGCAACGGTGCGGTCGTGATGCGGCGCTCATTCGCGGTGGCGGGTTATCGCTGCGGCGGGTGATCACTTATTCAACCATAAAACGTCTAGCCCCTAGACAAGCTCAAGTATGTTGCGGGTGTATGCACTGAATAAACAATTAAATAATTGACCGAAGCCACCTGTGCCCCGCGCGCTATCGCTTTTACAATGATTGACGGAAATGGGACCGTTGGTGAAATCCCCGATATTTCCCCGAAGTAATAAATATCAATGTATGCCCTTACTATTGTTGTCATGCTTTATAAGACGTGGATAATATTTCGTAATGGTACCACCGCATATAAATGATGTTCCTTTCAATTACATCATACTCGTATACTAATTAAATACTCGGATCTCGACGGAAATCTCTCGTAACTATGATTAAAAACACAAACAAAATCTGAATAGGGCTTGAAGGATGTAAAGTATTATGATAAAAGCCTTCTTAACGTGATCACAGAACACTGTTTTGCATTATTGTAATTGACGGAGAGTATGCCGTCAAGAAATTAATTAGTCTCATGAATTAAACACATCTTTTCTAGTGAAACACAGCGCTCATTAGCCTGAACATGAATTATAAAAGATATGTGAAATAAATCAGAGAGCCTTGATTCATGATAAAAATCACTACAAGGTAGACCCAGGTTAAGCGACATTAAACAGCTGTCAGATTGAAACTCCATCATAACTGGTTGTCTAACTATAGGGTTTGACAAGGACTTCGTACTTTTTAGAATGCACGATTCACATTGCGAAGGAGGACGGTTCAACAATGATATTAACAGGATGCAAGGTCAAACGTTTACAGTGCGAAGGTACATGGTTCATATTGCGAAGAAGCAAGGTGCAACTTTGACATCAAGCATGATCAACGGTGTACTTTGACAAGATCGAACGTGAATATTAACAAGTTGGAACATCCGCACTGGACTTTTTTTGGTCAAACTAACTGAGACTTTGGGCACTTTTCCTATTTTAAGTCCAGTGCGGACAGCCCAGGACGTTTTCCTCTCGGTTACTTTTCCTGAGTCCAGCGGTTACTTTTACTGGCCAACTGCTGCCCAGGAAAACTTCCCACGCGCCCAGGAAAACTGACCAGGTCACTTTTCCGAGACGATAAGTCCAGTCCGGACAGTGCGAGTCGGTAAAAGCGGCTCAGGAAAGCGTACATCCGGCCCGAGCGCCCTGTTATGCATACAGAGACCGCACGAACCTGCACGTGCAGTGGCCGAACGTTTTGTAGAAACACGCTGCGGTGTATCATCAAGTCCGAGCGGTAAAATCTCGTTAAAATATATATTTCAACGGACAAATACATACACAGAGAAGAGAGATCACGTTCTGAGAATTAATTTGCAGAAATTCTTTTTCTCCACCTATGTATGTTATTTTCTACGATCCAAATTCGTCCTGATACGCTACTGTAGTCATGCACGGAACATCATGGTCCGGTACCGTACGTAGGCCGTAGTCACTGGTTCCTGGCCCACATCATAGCTTCGATTCTGTAAGCATGCGATGGGAACCAACGAATACTGATGGCACTGCTGCCACACGGAACATCGTACAGCGGCATGGCTTCGACGACGTGCATCACAAATGCGTCAGAATTATAGGCCTTTTCGTCACGATTTAGCGTGCCAAGATGAAATAATATCGTGTAAACGATTATGTTGTGCATGCAAATGGCGTGTGTAATGATTATTACTGTGCGTATCGGCGGCTGAAAATGTGATCGGCAATTTGTTTTCTGTGTACGGTGAGTCATTATACTGACACGGTGACAGCTCGGTTACTTCTCCCACGCGGTCTGGGTAAATTTTCCCGTGTCGAAAGTCCAAGTGCGGACAGTGGTCACATTTGACCATTTCTCATTTACCATTGTCTCGGTAAAACCTTTCCAAAAAAAAAAGTCCAGTGCGGACACCAGGCGCGGTTCTAGAACCAATATTTTTAAGGGGCTAGCACGGTGGATCAAGAATTTTTGTTGACCGGTTATTTTTTCCAGACACTTAGGCCTCCGAAAATCAATAGGTGGGAGGGGGGGAGGGGCCCGAGGGGGGGGGGGCCTCCTGCCATATTTTCAATGGGGAGCGCCAATAAAATCCTAATATCATTCACAATATATTAACTAATGCACCCTTGTCACGGCTATTTCTTCTTTAGCGGGCGGCCGTTCGCATGTACATCACAATCATTATTTTTGCTAATGCAATTTTTTTTACTGAATTTATTTTTTTTTGGGGGGGGAGGGGCTAGACAATTTTTTTTTTTGGGTGGGGGGCTACAGCCCCCCCCCCCAGCCCCCCGTAGAACCGCGTCTGGCGGACACGGCTTAAGAAGGAACAACTTCAACAATGCGATATTAAGCTACGTGCAAGGTGCATATTGCGAAGGTACAACGTCAATATTAAGAAGTTACAAGGTTCATATTAAAAAGGTCAATATTAAAATGTCGTTCCAGGGCCACCGTACAAAATAGAAGAATAGGGTATACCCCTGTTAATTTTTACCTTGTGTGCGAAATTAACAGCTGAGTATTTTTTCCAGACTCATTTCCCCCAGCACATTTCAAGAATCAAATCTACGTTACTATCCAGTTATGCCACTTTAGTTCATATTCAGTTACAGTGATGTCAAATACATTCTTCAAATATATTACGATTTTCGGCATACTTAAACTCCTAAAGGAAATATAATCATGGAGCACCAACTGAATTATACAAGAAGCGCATTATACATGTACATGTAGGCCTACAGTGAAATTGTGAACGAAACAACTATTGACTACGCATAGGCCAATAGGCGTACATCAAGAACTATTATATTTTCTTCTACAAAAAACTGAAATAAAGTTAAAGTGAAAGTTAAAGAGTATCCAGATTTGGATTCCCTATTGATTATGGTTAAATGTTCGTATTATCACTTCAACAGAGCCGGGATTTTATTGAGTGACATGTCGACATTTTTTTTCAAAAACTCCAAAAAAATTCCCATACTTTCCCCATACATATTCTCGTTTATGAATCAGTCTAAAGAAACTTAATTAGGCCTAGGCCCTATATACATTTTATTTACCTTATTTCTTTCTGGTAATGAAACCAAGGGTTTTTCCCCTTTGCACTATGGCTCGAGAGCCTGAAGAACATGTCTTACATTACTTACACTATTTCAGCCCCAAAGCTTTTATTTGTGCATAAAAAAAACCGATTATGCATTGGACAGTATTATTTATTAGGAGTTTGGAGACTTCTCTCAAGAAGAGAAAAAACCTAGAAATCCAGGAGAAATTGAGAGAAAATAACCCAAATGTTTAGACCCCTGTACATTTTCAATGGACCGCTTTCACTTCTTACTTCACGGCCCTTATCTGCATACAAAAGGTGAAAATGTCCACAAGCAGAACAAAATATTGTTATTACTTATTATTATCTATTTATTGGCATACAAAAACAAAAATGACCAACAGCAGCAGCTGAAAGGGGCACTTTGCAAAATATAATCACATAAATACAATTACACACGAGTCCATAAAACGAATAAAGTTTAAAAGGCTTAGATAAAAACCCAGAGCAGTAAAAACGTGCTGGATAAAGAAAAAATTGAGTCAATCAAAACAAATAATTAAAAGTAGCCTGTTATATGCACATAACACCATGATCTGGGACAAAATAGGAGTGGGGAAATGGTAGACAGAAAATTGTTTGGCTTTATTTATAGGGGCGCTGTTCAAAGCAGCCCTTTGTGCCCAAATGGGCACTTTATCGAAAAAATAGGTGTCGTTTTTCATGGCGGCAATATTTCCGACGTCGCACAAAGTCCCCCACCCCACAAAAAAATAAGGGCACTCGTTAAGGCGCTCGTGCACTTTGTAAAAAGGGCACAAGGTCTAAATAACAACATTTACAGGCCCGACAATATTTTTGCTACTCACAGAGGACGCCTACCTGTAAATTTTGTACCGGTCTATAGAATTCTATTGAACACATCATAGAGTTTGTTTATATACTTTAAGTGTCAATAGAAAATGTCAATAGAAAATGATCTCTTGTACAAAATTATATACAAACATAATTTTCTTTGTGAATCTTTTGCATGACAACATTCACAAATGTTTCATGCATGTCAAGCTTGCCACTTCTGGACAAGTAGTTGAGAGTGTTTTTTTTTTTTGTAACCGATTGACAGCTACTTAGGCTAGCCGGTATACAACACATATCCTAACTCTAAATCGACTGCCTACTTATTTAATAATTGCCAAATGTTAATGACTGATGACTTATCAAAACCACAGGCTCAAGTACGAAGCACGAGATTCCAATGAATATGTACAGACACTAGACACATTGAAGACATAACATATCTGAATCATAATGACGACACGCTTTTTTTTACATGCGCGCTTTCTTATGGGAGCATTTATAACAAAGCAAGACACAGTTGCATTTTATGACATACGGTTAGCAAGGTAAATTCTCGTTTTCTTATTAAAGCACTTTCAGTTAATAAAATAGATTTCGGCAATCTTTTGTTCAGAATAACTGATCCATTCGTATTCCGTATTCGAATCCATGCCCTCTTTCTTTTGAGGTTTCCTATTAACCGTTCCCAAAATATGCCACGCCCCCCCCCCCCCCAATTTTTTTTTGTTTAGAGTGATACTAACGTCACAAAACGGCAGCAATTTCGTACACCACCCTCAAAACATAAGCAATAACTTAGCACCCCTCCCCTTGCATATCATATTAGTTTCGGGGAGAAATGTTTATGGACCCATCTTTTCGGCAACAAGAAGAAACTGCCCCCCCCCCCCCAAAAAAAAAAAAAAACGAAAAAAAAACCCGGTGTTTTGGATCCGGCCTTGGATCAGCGGTGATATTCAACAACTAAAAGTTTCAAGTCTGAAATATTATTTGTATATGATATGAAACACCTGGAGAAAAATTCCGTATCATTCCGTAACTGCTTCTTCATTATCGCTAGGCCAAACCTGTGGTAAAGACAAGAAAAACGAGGACACAAATTCTGGTCATGACAGAATATTTACAGTAAAAAGAATACATGTATATCAGTCTGAAGCATTTAGTACCGGTATCTAGCAGGTTTTAAACTGAATAGTCTGGATCCCAGACTAAACGTTTCTGGCTATTTCTGATAAACCTGAGGTCAGGTAGCCACCAAGGCACGTGATCAAAACGGGGGGAATGCCACCCGTTTCCGAAAAGATATGTCAGAAAATTGCCGAATGCATTTCGCCGACACTCGGGTCATTCTGTGTCAATTCAACACGATTTTTCACCGATTCTCGTACATGATATTTGGTGTGATTTGCCTATATTAGAAACCATAAGAAACCCCCGTATGGACTGATATCTTTCTTTTCAATTTCACTGATACTTAGTTTTTGTGATGCGGCTCAGCAAACTTTCGACTAATTAGCATGACTTACCAACTTTAAATAATTGTATCTCTAAAAATACATCACCGGTAAAGCCAAGTTGTACATCATAATTATTAAAGTTCTTTGAATGGCATCTGTTTCATCAAATAAAACCAAAATCGTTGCATGACGTGTAGAGAATATGCTTAACGAAACCACCTATTTCCTTTTCATGTTTTCATAATTGTAGAATATAGGTGGAGTCGTGGGAAGTAGTGGATTGTAGAATGAGAAACTGAAGATTGATTCGTTACGCTAAAACCACGTGACAATGAATCTCTCTTATTGGTTTGCGAGGCACTGAAAAGAACCTCACAAACTTACAAAAGAGATGTGTCACATGGCGCTACCATGCATCTTTACTGCTACCTTTATACCATGCAAACATCTAAATCTGAAGATCAGAAGTATCGAAGCATCACCTTGAAACTGTTTCCCCACCTTAACAAACTGGAGTCCTAGTAGACACAGAGACATCTGTTCGTGTGTATGCATGCAGGTATTGAACGGCATATACGGGAAAAGCCCACAATTAGAGGCTTGGTGTATATTTACCTAGTTTGAGCAGTCACCGTCAAAACAGCACTGAAAAATGATCCTGACACTGAAGTCGGCCTGTAGTAAAGAAATTGAAATTAGTAATTAATGGAACCCCTAACATTCACAAGCAACTGCATAGGTAATTTGAAATATAAGCATTTCTAAAATCATTTTTAAAACTTATCAGAATGAATAAAGTGTTAAGGAATCCTTTTTTGAGACACCACAGTTTTATTAATCATGAATATGATTATGACCTTGCCAATACTGGACAATCTAACTCGGGATTTGAAGCTTTTGACCATCGACCCTCTGAGCCTGATTTCAAGCAAACGGCAGCGTTTCTACAGAAAGGTTTATTAAATGATTTCTCTGTTTTATTATGAAAGATGTTCAGGCGAAGCACGGAAGATTTTTAAAACTTTGTTGCTTCCATTTTTAGCAAAGGATTTCCAAATGTGCTTTGTCGCTTACCAAAGTTACAATTATGCTGCTGATACACAGCAACATATCATCAAAAAAATTCTTGTACAGCGCCGTCAATGCATCAGCACATCCCTACAAAGTAAAAAAAAATAGTTACACACTACACCAAAACTCGTGTTTGAATTATTTGTGGCCACACACCTAATCAATACTCTGCTTATCAATCAACGTCCAACTTTCACGAATCAAGTTAGCTTAGTTTACCTCGTCATAAATTTTGCTTTCGTCAAATTTATCACCAGAATTAGCTTCCGTACAACCGTCCTCCGGTATTTTGAAACACGTCACGGGCAGCACTCGGCCACCGTACCATGGCGAGCTAGCAAAGGAACTGTTGAAGTAGTCAGCATAGTCTATAGCACCGCAGCACTTTTCCTGCACGAAAACAAAAAATTCTAAAGGAAGTAGGCCTTATTGCCTTTTGGACGATCTTTAGCTGTAGAATGCAGCAACATTGTATATTTTATATATATAATTTATTGAAAACATGTAATAACGAAGTGAAAGGTATACCATTACATTATGTAATACCCACAGTGGCATGCATCGGCATCCCCCTTTCCACCTGGCACCTCAATTCACCGACGAAAATAAATCGGACATACTCCTGCCCATCGTACCCAAGGACGGATCCAAAACACAATTTGGGGAGGGGGGGGGGGCCAACAAAAATTGGTCCCCCAAAAGCGGGTCCAAAAAATGACGGCGAGGGGTTCGGGCCCGCTTAAGGGCCACAACAAAAAAATGGATTCCGACGCTCTTCGATGCGATCTGAGAAAATTTCTGCCAGCACTTTGACCAATTTTTTTGGAAGAAAAGATGGTGGTGTACGCAGTTCCTGCCTTTAAACAGAAAATTTAAACAGAAAAATTCGGGTGTTTTTTTTTGGGGGGGGGGAGGGGCATGGCCCCAGTTGCCACCCCCCCCCCCCTCCTGGATCCGCCCTTGATTCTGTCTGACGACGCGGAAACTTCTGCCTACTCGCGAAAGAAATTTTACAAATGCACACCTCCGTCATTAACTTGGGTTGACCAGAGATGGAAAGAAACCTGGCAACAGTTCGACACCTTCTAGTACAACTTCATCCCAGAGCCAACAAGCAAGCCGTACGGTGGCTCTGGACACCCGCTCGCGCTGTTTGCTTGATATCGCCGCATGTGGCGCGATCACGAGCCCTTCCCAGCGCCCTGTTTACAACCAGAAAACTTAAGCGCTAATTTCCCAAGACGTTAGCGCAAGCACTGCGGGCTCGCAGGTTTATGCACGAGCCATTATCGATCACAGGCGTTTTGGGCCAAGACTACCTGGATGCCAACTCCCGACTCATTTCTAAGAAAACAAAACGAATAAACTAACTGCGTTCATTTTTCAGAATAGGTTTTAATAACTCACGGCTCGCTGGAGTTCATTGATTGCATTGGTGATATTTGCATTCTTCCCAAAGAGCTCCGTCACCTGCTCGGACAGTGTATCCTCTATCGTTTCTCTTAACTTCGGGAAAATAGAAAGACAGAAAGAAACTAAGGAAGATTAGGATGAATCTTACCGCTACATTCGCGAATTACACTGGGCCAAATAAAAATGGTGTATATTGGGGAAAGGGAAACGACATTCTGGAACGAAATTTAAGTATCTTTTTGATTGACACTAGTGTTAAAGTAATACCTATATAAAAAGTGAATGGTGATTGAAAAGTATTTACAATGGGTGAATGTAAATGGAAAACCTATACTAGACTTGGTTTTGGTAATTGTACGGTTGGGCTTTATTCGGCATTAATTGTGCCATGTACTTGGTCCGATCCGTGGTCAAACAATGTAGGGCTTTAGGTTGATCCGCCAATGCAACAAGCTTGTCTCTAAATCACGGTCAATAGCCCTGCATGGTAGAGGGCTTTATCATCTACAACCAGACTAATTGTTTGATTACTTGTTCATATTAACCACCACTGATTTTAATGTTAAAAAAGAAGGGCTGAAATAAAAAGCGAAACAAGCACCCAATCCCAGTCTGGGACCATAATGTTGCACCGACTTACATTGTTTCTGTAGATGTTGGAAATATAAACGAGTCCGTACACGTTTATGAAGATTGAGCCGGCAAAGAAGCCAAAGTACTGAAATGATAAGAAAAATAAGAATAACTAGAAATGTGTTTGTGGACAAACAAAAGCTGTTTCGGATATTTGAAATACTCTGAGCACGGGATGAACAATCAGTGACGTCACCATAAATGTCATCTATAACAGCACAATTAACATGTACATGTCAAGTTACAACCAAATCGAACATTTTGTAGATATAGACCTATAAAAGAATAAAATGCCCCTTTAAGGGACTTCACATGACATTTGATGATGATGTCACTTTAATTTCCATCTATAACACATCCATGTAAATATGCATACCAAGTTTAAACCCAATCAGACTTGTACTTCCGAGGTTCAGTTTGAACCAATAGGGAAACAATGCATCTTTAATGTGATGTAACCTGACACCTCATGACGCCACGACGACGAATTTCTTCTTGGACCATCTATAGGTAGTGGTCTAAGTGTGTACCAAGTAAAAAGTCGAACACATTTACGAAAGTGCCAAAGTGGAGCGTTTTAAAACGTGTACAAAACTTGTGGGGAAAATGTGCATCTTCAATGTGAAGTAACGTGACACCTGATGATGTCAAGATCACGAATTTCTTTAAGGACCATCTGTGGGTGATGGTCTAAGTGGGTAACAAGTGTAACGTCGATCGGATTTACGAAAGTGCCGAAATGGAGCGTTTTAAAACATGTACAAACCCTATGGGGAAAAATGCATCTTTAATGTGACGTAACCTGACACTTGATGACGTCACGATCACGAATTTCGTCTAGGACCATCTGTGGGTGGTGGGCTAAGTATGAATTAAGTTTAAAGTCGATCGGATTTACGAAGGTGCCAAACTGGAGTGTTTTAAAACTGTAAAAAAACATATAATTTGAACGTTAGATCACGCAAGCTATGAGCACACTTTCGTCCAGGGGACCGGAACCAAGGTGGGGTATTCGATTTTGTCTCATCTAAGCCGGACATTTACAGAGTTATTCTGAAAACAAATTAGTTAATTGACACATTTTCGATTTCTGTGAAGGTGTAGAGCAATCACAAGATACGGGCCGTGACGACATCAACAGCACGTAAACCAACATAATATATGACGTTTGAAACGTCAGGAAAAGTTGCAAATCGGGCCTACCACTTTAAAGAGACGTTCTTTCCATTCTTCGCTGAGGCAATCGCACTCGCAATCGCAGAATCTTAAGAAAATTAGCACCAAATGGCAGATTTCAAAAACGATAATGGCGAGATAGACCATAGATTGCAGTGAAGTCAACCCTATGAACAGGCTTGGGTAAGGCACGCCGCTGCCCAACGTGATGTAGGCGGTGGTGGCCACCTGCGGATCGGAAATACGGAAGGAGTAATTAATTGTACGGAAAGCGGACTGGTAAAAACAGTTACAACCATGCTCTGAATTTGGAGGAGGCAAAAAGTAGCTTTTAGTTGTATCATTTACTCCGACCAATGCCAATGTGTGCAATCTCCATAAAATGAAGCCTCCCTACATCCCGTGCAAATTGGACCGGCAATATTAAAGCTAGGCCTATATCAATTTCTGGCAACTTAACATGGCTTTCATGGATGTCTTTCACAATTTCTCCTACTTCTTCGTGTCGTTACGTTAATAGAGATTGTTTTGTATTCAGCAGGAAAAAGCTGTTTTAGACTTACTTGCAAAGTCGCGTTTATTCAAATTTTAGCTTTGAAAAGTGAGACAACTGACACAAGAGTTTGACTGCTGCAGTCGTTTTTACGAGTCTTGATTTAAGACGTCGTGGTCTAGTCAATAGAATGAAATACAACTTTGGGGTTGTGTATGAGTTTATTTCTGCATGCAACAGGGGCCGATGATGAACGATAAAGGACAATAGGGTTCACAATTCCTTACGGTCCACAATTATTGACGATCGTGTAAAAACACATAGGCCTATTGAGGTCTTCCTAAAAAGTTGAAGTACAAACAAAAGAGGGACAATAGGGGTCCCCGATTGCAAGTAAAAACACACTAATGGGTGTGTGGGGGCACACAGGGGGGTAGGCACTAGGGATGAGAAGGGGGGGGGGGGTAACGTGCCCCTGGGGAGGCAACTGAAACGAACTTCTGCGCCAATACATTTAACGTGTGTTTATTACAGGGGCTTTGCCTGTGTATACTCACCCCAATACAAGTATGGGCAATACTGCAAAAAAAATCAATAATCTCGGCCGTCTCCATTGCAACGTAGTCCTTAAGTGTGGGGAAGATATCCAGGTATCTGCGCGATAGATCAATTCAATGAAAAATAAATAATTAGGGCTACATGTTCAAGCTGCTGTTAAAGTTAAAACAATACGGCGTCCCTTTGGTCACCGATTCTATATCTAACCCCGCTTCATAATTCAGCATTAACTTTGAGATAGCACATAATTGATGACAGTTTTTTTACTGCTGCTCTTCCTGGGCAGCCCCTGCTAATGAGATATTCTTTACTCCTTTGTTGTCCAAAGATTGAAAATAAAATAAACAAAATAACGTCATAATTGGAAGTAAAACGTAATATTAATTAGAATAGAAAAATAAAGTTAACACATTTTGACGGCTGTGAGGTGAGATGGCGTTCTAACACCCGAGAGCACATAGCATATATCACCACCTGAGGCAAAGAAGGTGCTATGCGCGCACCTCTGATGTCATAACGCCATAAACATCAAATCAGTCAACAATTATCATTGTTCTGTTATAAATTATTATCGTGCTAATAAGTAAGAGAGATCAAGGTTTTTTGCTATTAAAATATGATTAAATTGCTGCAGTGTGACCTTTCAAAACTGAAGTGAACGCCCCCGTCCGGACATTGCAGAAAAATACGACACGAGAGAGACCCTACTACGCACCTTTCACTTGTGCTTGCGCAAGGTACCGGCGCGGTATGCAACATGCGCGATGTGTGTGTTGAAGTTGAAGGTAGCACGGTGTATAAAGTACTGCACAAGTCACTAGAAGGATGAAATTCCAGTATCCAAGGTACAACATAACAAAATGATTTTCTTCCACCTCTACAGTGCTAGGCCTAATATGCTCTTGAAATTATTTTGGTCCTTTTGGCATTATTTCGCCGTATTACAACAGTCCCAGAAAAAAAAGTAAGTTTGTACAGTATTAAATGTACTTACACCAGATGATTGTCGAATAGGTATCCGATTTTTAAGATGTACAGATTTGGAGTAGAGCTGACTTTGCACTGTAGGTCTACACAGAAGTTAACTTTTCGCCCGGACGCGCAAACTGGTTTTGGCTCAAGTGAGCTCCCGAGCGCTGTTCAGGCTAGGACCATACCATTATGAATCAAGGGTGGACCACAACACAGCCAATGTAAGGGGAAAATCGACTTCACTCTCGATACAAGTATAACTGACCCACAATACAAAGATTGAAGAATTACATTTTTGTTAGTTGCACACAAAATTCAGTATAACACCCTCCCTATTTTTAAAACACATGCCCCTTCCCCGATTAAAAAATACACCAAACTAGGAAAGCTAAGTTCACGCAATTTGCATGTATTTGCCAACTTCGACTAAAACAAAGTTGCACAACAGAATCAAGACATCAATTTTTTTAAGGAACAAAAATATACCAATATAACGAAGGGGTATGGAATTAACCAGGCCGATTTTCCATTTGTGTTCAAAATCTCAAATATATCACTCCTGTTTTAATACCGATTCTACAAATTAATAATTCTGATTTGGATATTTACATTGTCACACTGAATAGGCCTAACAACATTGCGATATTCAAGGACTTTGATTTTTAAATTATAATTTACGTGCACCGCAAGATCTGGCTGATAAAGCTACACTGTTTATATAACTATCATTGATTTCACGGCCCCCAGGGAGAACAGTTCATTGACAACTAATGGGGCTACCCTGGTAAAATAACACGAAATATATAAATAAATAAATAAATAAATAAAGATTTCTGGTTTCCTGTACACAAACTTTGCTCTATGGCCAGACATACCGCATGGCACCTGACACGCTTGTAGCTTAGTGGTTTAAGCAATGATGGATCCGCGGGCGTAACAGTATGTTCTTCTTTGGAACACAATAACTTGGCATATTATGCTTTCTAGTTTATAATTATACCACTGAGTTTTCAATTCTGATCAACATCTTACGGAAAAAAAGAGAGAAACGTTAAAAGAGACGGAAAGATATCCCCACTCTCATAATGGATGCTTCCTCGGCGGTACAGATGAGCTATCATTGGGCCTCTCTATGGAAACGTAATGCATATGCATTTCTGTGGGCGCATAAAATATGAATATTCATCCGAATCGTTAGACATGTCGAGGCCAGCAAATGATGAACACGACACACAGCGCGACGCCGTGCATTGTAAATAAAAGTTGGAGCGCCGACAGAAAAAACACGACGATCGAGCGACTTGTCCTCTAAGATTGGTCGACGATTCGAGAATAAGACGACTTTTCAGGAAAAGTAATTGGAACCTGGTGAAAGTATCTGCCGTACTTTAAACTGACAACTTACAATATACCCATCAATTTTACATTCAATCCTTTTTTGTAAATTACCTAATATTGTACAGGGTTTTTTTTTGCGGATGGGGGAAATACACATAATTAAAGTTCAAAACAGATAGTAAACGCTCCATTAATTATATTAATTATCACGGGGCCCCAACGGGGACATTTAATTATTGCTTAAATTGCGTAAACGAAATAATTGAATGTCCCTTTTGGAGCTAGCTCCGTACGTATGAAATTGTTTCAGACAATTGTTTTAGTTTATTTTATATCGTATCATAATACAGTATCCTTGTAAAAGTTTCATTCCTATAATTACTTAGAGAACCATAGACAAAGAAGTCTTTATAACTAGGGGCGGCGGAACGCTTTTCAAACTGGGGGCAACACTCAAAAAGGGGCACTTCTCCAGACAAAGGGCACCTTCCGTCGGTGTGCAAGTGGAAAGACCCCCAAAAAAGGTCACCAGAAAAGTGGGTCCAGAAACTCTGGCCGTGGGGTTCAGGGCCCGCTTACGGGCCCCGGGAAAATGGATTCTAAACAATCTGTAGTGTGATGTGGGGCAATTTCTGACTAACTTAGCCATTTTTTTGGGAAAAGAGGGTGGTGTACGTAGTGGTTAGTTTTTTGTGTGACGTCACTACAATAAAAAAAAAAACAATTTGGGTTCGTTTTTTTTTTTCGGGGGGGGGGGGGGGGCATGGCCCCGTTGCCCCTCCCCCCTGGTTCAGCCCTTGGGCCTTCGGCAAACCGCACACCCTCCGCCCCGGCCCTTCGGCAGTAAACTTTCTGGATTCATGGATCTGCCCACGAATTTGACTAGTTAGGCCTATGTAGAGCGACCATTCATCGAAGGAGGAGCAATATTACTTTTAATGGCCAATTTTCCATCTTGAGAGGGGGACATTGTTGTTATTGCGAGAGGGGTATTGGTGCTTTCCAGGGGTAGTTTACAATCTCCAGAAGGCGCACAATTGTGTTAATGCACTTGCGTTTTTAAGAGGCAGTTTTCCATTCCAAGAGAGGATATGATTATATTTGTAGCGCGATCATATGCTTCCATGTGTGCGTTTAAGGGGCAGTTTTGTTTTCATCTCGAGGGGGCACATTGATAGCCGTGAGAGGGGCAATTTTGGTGGTCTGGAAAAATGGGGGCGGGCAAGTTCCCCCGGTCCCCCCGGTTATTGAAACAAATCTTTTAATGTGTTGAGTTTGGAACTTTTCTGTTTCTAAAATCTAAATATAGGCGCGCAAGTGCCTACCTTTTTGCTTAGTTTAGACTATTCAAATTCGGAGACTTTGATTAAGTAGTTTTAATGATCGCTATGCGGGGTACCCAACTCGTTAATAAGTGACCAAATGTAATTAGCCTTTTAACGTTGTTTTGACGACGGACCTTGGACGGGGGAGATTTATGCATGACAACCATTTAAGTTTCACGGTACAATGTTGACTTCCAATCTTCACCCGAAGTGATCTTAGCGATTCTTATCCGAATTCCACGTATTTTGATTGTATGATATGATAGCTTTGTTACATTTATTTATTTCATTTCTATTTATATGCGACTTTAGAAAACCTGTTTGTGAGATGCACTTTTAATGGCTGTGTACTCTGGCAGCAATCCAGCGGAGATTGTTTGTGTTTTGGGAGAGGTAGTTGTGGGATAAATCTTCTCTTGTATGAAAAGGTTTCAGGTTTTTTGTTCAAGGAAGATTCTGACCCATATCAAGGTTCAAAGTATATTCTAACTTCGTAATGTTGGCCCAATGTACAGTGCAAAAATCTGTGTAGTTGTTAAGAAGTTATTGCAGCTTAGCAATAACAATGATATGAAAAAGCTACCGAAAGAGTTTTTCCTCCCAGCTCTAACACTGTAATTTCTTCTCATTGTCTTCTCATTCTCTACGCGTTTCGAGCTACAGTGCCTAGGGTGCTTTAGAAGAATCCATTGCTCCATTACCAGCACTAAATACTAACTATGATATATGAAAAATATTAATTCCTGGCTTTTGCTATGTAAACTTTATCTTATCCGTTCGATAAACTTTGTCTTCGAAACAAAGTTGTCTTTAACACGTGCACATTACATGCACTGACATGCCGCACAAAAGTCTATATAAATTTGCTAGTCCGAGAGAACGCCAGCCTATTTAATTTTTTTTGCCGGGCTGGTATCAGACTGACTGACTGACTGACTCTCACAAAAAGTTGTAAAGTATTAGTAGAACACCTCATACAGTTGTATATTCTAAAGTCGCCGCTTTGCTATAGAGCTTTAATTTTTTAGAAGTGTCTATAGAAATTGGTTTTCTATGTAGAATTCCGTAGACTTCTATGACACAATTTTCTTAATGGATGTATTGCCTGATAAAATTCACAAAGGCTAAATATATATGCACTACAAGATTACAACCCAAGTTCTGTGCAAGTGGATGAGACTGCTTACAAGTTTAAGCTAACAGTTGACAGCTACTGCGCCGGTTTACAATCATAAGAGTCTTAACTCGACATACTTTCAAACAAAAACATATAGGCTCAAAAGTCTATGCAAGTCTACTGATTAAATAACTGTCAAATATGACTGACTGACTGTCATGTGTAAATTGGACTGGTTACCTATCTCACTGACTGTCACTTGTGACTAATTGTCATTTAAAGTTCCATTACAGTTTTCAATGGAACTCAATGGGACACCAACGGGACCAGACTAGGGCCTTGAATGCTGAAAAACGTGCATTACGAAATCAGACCAACTTTACTTACTCTTTGCCTGACAAAATTTTCTAAAATGTTCATGAGGCAAAGACAAGGTCCTCAGTATTTCACCTGCCAAGTTTGAGGTCTCAATTCAATTTTGAAAGAGACTTTTCTTCAATATTTTGCATAAATTTGCATCTGAGAGGGAAATCATATGATTTCAATTTGAAAACAAAGACTAGACTGGTACATGCCCAACCATGGTCCAACTGGTGGCTGATTATGGCGGAAAAATGTGTAGAAATAGAGACTAGTACCAGACATGCCATATGTTTCTATTGACACAAGTTGATTGATGCAGTACTGAAGGGTTGTTGGACTGGTTGTTTCAGGTGCCAGTCTATTTTCTTGTATTGCATGTGAATACGTTTAGTTTTGGACTCTCATACACAGTATTGAGAGTCCCAAACTTTAAAACTACAACATGACCTTTGGCTGATCCAATTGGATTTTAGTGCCAGCTGGGATAAGCTGTGTGAGACTTATCTATTCATCTTGTAGCACTACACTACATATGAAGTACTCTGGCG